>VDFB02323835.1:0-27234 GCA_007258455.2 Sequoia sempervirens
TCCAAGAAATGGGGTCTCCCGGTAATGGAGAACCCATTTTTTCAAAAAAGCCACTACATTACCAATTTCACCAAATTGGCAAGCTAGTGGGCCCACTAGCTTGCAAATTTAGTGAAATTGGAAATGTAGTGTCCTGTTTGAAAAAAATGGGTCCAAGAAATGGACTCTCTCGGTGATGTAAATCACTAGGAGACCCCATTTCTTAGATCCATTTTTTCAAACAGGCCAAGTTAGGTTTCCAATTTCATCGAATTGGCAAGCCGGTGTGCCCACTAACTTGCCAATTCGGTGAAACTGGAAGCCTGTAGACACTCAAAATATCCTAATTGATATCATACACTCGATTCTGATTAACTAACTTCAATTCTTCCTTGATCATTCCTTTACTAACCAATTAATTGAATAATCTTTATTTAATTAATTCATCAAAATTCCTCCTTTAATTAAATAAATCAACTTTATTTAATTAAATCCTAATGTGCTCTCTTTGATTAAATAAATCAACTTTATTTAAATATTAAATTCCAATGTTCTTCATTTAATTGAATAAACCATTTTATTTAATTAAATTCCTAATCTTCCAATATCCTCTCATTTTATTTAAATAAATGCAAAAAATTAAATTAAATGTGACAATTAAATTTCATCTAAGTTGATTAACCATTAATTAACTCCTAACACTAATCCTCAATTCCTCTAGCTTTTGCAAGTTGCACATGTAAATCAATTTATTTTATTTAGTAATTACCTTATTTTTATTTAAATATGGCATATTCTTGGAATATTCCACTTATTTCAATTCTCCCTCCCAAAGGACTTTTTTCCTCCAACTTGGCATTAAAAGCTCTTACATGTCCTCTCCTTGAGCCAACTTGGAATTAATTCCTCTTACATCCCCTCTTGCACAAGTCACCTCTTCAAATTCAAATTTCACCTACATACATTTAACATACACATTGCTCAAAATGTGCTCCACTCTCCTTCATTGGCATGTTGACAAGTGGCACAATACCATTGGTCCCTTCTTTAATCCCACATTCATCCTATTCTTCATTCTTCAAACCTTCTTGATTATAAATAGACGTCTTCTCTATTGATTTATGGGACACAAGTTTATGCAAGCTCATTATCCACAATCTTAGGCATTCGAATCCACAAGTTCATCCACAATCATACGCAACTTCATGCAAAAAGATTATAGTCATTTGAGTTCAAAGTATCCATGATTTCATCCATATTTTCATCCAAGTTAGCATAGAATTTCATCATCCATAGCTAGGTCATTGGAATTTTGCATCAAGGATCACACATCTACCATCAAGCTTATGAAGGAATTGGGAAAGGGCTTCTTTCCAGATCAAAGAAGCACCAATTCCCACATGGGAAGTTGATTTGAGCATTTAGAATAGAATTTCATTAGTTCATTTTGATTTCATGTTCTTGTGTTTGAATGAATTCCATGGGGAATGTTTGGTTTAGACTTGTTTATGGACTAGTGTTTGATTGTTTTTTTCATGTTTGAGCAGGTCTAGGCAAAGCATTCTACATTTGGCACTAGGAGGGCAAAAATCTCAAAATTAACATGTTTTTTTTGTCAATTCTATAGTTTTTTCCATTTTTTGTTCTTTCAGGACACAACGATGCTGAAGAGGACAAACAATGATGCTATCAGTCCAGTGTCACTATATAGCAACACTGCATTTGCAACCAAAGGGCAACACTGTATTTATTTTCCTGAGGGCTGGATCATTCAAATCTCAAAAGGTAATGTTGGGTGATATAGCAGTGTAATCACGGTCTCTATTTTTCCATAGAGTGACGTTGATTTCCACAGAGTGACACTGAAGCTCCAAACAACAATACCTTTGTAGATTGCGATGCTAGGTTGGGGTAAAAGGTCAATTTTCAAATTTATTTTAACATGTGCTTTTTTGCTCTGATTTATTTTGACCATTAACCTATTTTGTGGCCCTATTTTTGTAGGCTAATCAACTTTTGTAGGTTATAGGACAAAGAAGGAAAAGATGAAACAAAGGGAAGGTCTCTTATGGCACTACTTCATGATTGTAACAAGTTTTTTTTAACACTTTAGGGATACTTATAACCCAATCTTTGGAAATATTGCTATCTTTCAGTTTAGGACTCAAATACATTTCGTTTAGGCTTTAAAAAGAACACACAAAGGGTTAAAAAGAACATTAGCAACTCACTAGATTTGATTTTGGGTTTTAAAAAATTGAACAATCAACTTCAAACACTTGGTTTTGGTGCTATAAAAAGAACCCATTTACTAGTTTTGAGGTCTAAAATGAACATGTGCTTATCTTGTTTTGTAATCTTTTTAACAAACTAATACCATCAAAATGCATATGCACTTCTCTCGCACTTCACGACGATCTTGAGAATCAAAATCATTTTAGTGATATTAGGTTGTCTAAAAGATTGCCTCCACATTTCAAATTTGGGTTTTAAAAATTGAACAAAGCTTGCTAGTGTGGGAAAAGTCCTCACGTGTGTTCTCTCATTGTTCACACAAACAAGGATTGATCAAAATATGGATGTACTTGCTCACTTTTGTGTACCTTTAGAGGGATTTCCTTGGTGGGAAAAAGTACTCACCCCAAGGGAATGACCCAAGCGGTAACAAGCATAAGCCAGGCTCTTTCGAACCGCTATACAAATTTGTGGTTGCAAGGAAATTTTGCAATCAACAAAGATATGCATGATAGCTCTCCCCTAGTATCTTTATTATGTGTAAAGCTCTTGTTATAATGGTTGGGATACCTCTTGAGGGAGTTTATCATTGTGTCCTTTAAACTAGATGCCCTTATTATGAACTCTTGTGTAGTAGCCAAAATCTCAATATTTGTTGGCGTCAGGAAGTCGGACCTCCAGAGCCGTCCCATATATTTGTGATTCTTTGTAGAGATGAAAAGTTTGTCATGGGAGATTCATGAGAACTAAAGCTCAGGTAACCCATAGAAGCAAGTGTCATGGAGGGGAGCCAGTGTAGTCAAGCTTCTAATCATCCACTCTGAATAAGCATACCTAAATTTATCCAAGTGGGAATTCAACAAATATTTTCTTTTCCACCCTAGGATTTTGCAATCTTTGAGTTAGTTAAACACATTGCTTGGATCAAACATTCAACAAGGACATCAAATTTCAAACCTTTAGAAGGAGCAAATACCTTTGAGAAATCCAAGTGCTACTTCTTGTCCCTAGGGATTTCATCCTTAGCAGCTTCTAAGTATTTGGATTTATATCTCAATTTTCTCTCTAAAGTCAACATTAGGGAACTATTGCCTTGTTTTTCTTGATTTCCACATAATGGAATTTATGGGATGAAAATAAATTGAGACAGACATTTTGTTGAAAAGCTAAGCAAGGAAGTGTTTGTGGTAAAAAGAACTAATTAAGCAAAGATAAAAGACAATTGAACCCCACACATGTATTTTCTCAAATGATTTCCCACAAGATCAAAGTTCCAAAACCAAATTACATCAATCGTTACAAATGTCTTAGTCCAAGAAATCTCAAGAAACGTCAGTCTATTCTTTATCAAGTTAGAGAAATATTGCTCTATAACTTTTACAAATTTGCATCAAAAGAAAATCCCAATTTCTATTCATTCTATTATTGTCAAAATCCAAGTCTCTTTCAACGTTTTGAGTATCTCACTTTGTAGGTTTAACAAGTTCTTGAAAGTATAGCATGTTCTTCAATACCTAGGTCTTGTAAACAAAAGTCTCTCTAAGTTCACTTTGGATCAAAATCGACACTTTCATCCATTTCAAAACATAAATCAAAACCCATCTCACAAACAACTCTTAGAATCTTGGAAAAATCCTTCATACTAGACTTTTGGAAAATCCTTTAAATCAAATCAAAATCATCTTGTTTCACTAGGTGTGTGTAGATGAATCCTTCTTGATACATAGTTAAATTATCACCTTGTGGACAAGTTTATTCCAAGACAACATCTAACCTCTTGGAGTTTATGAGTTCATTATCAAATCCAAATCAAAATCAAATCCAAATCAAGTGAAAATCAAATCCAAATCAAATCCAAAATCCAAAATTCAAAAATTCCTAAAGTCTAGTATCCCTCCAAAGTTTCTTAAGAGTTCAATCATTCACATCATCCATCTTTCATTTATCTCATCACCACCCTTTGATCCTTAACATCTTAGACTTTCTTTTTTGTACCTGAAGTTTAGACCAATCTAAGGAGTTAGAGGTTCACCTCCCACATTTCTGAAAATTGATCCTCATTTTATGGTCTAAACTAGATCTCAACACAAGAACATGAAAACAAACAAGGAAACCTCCACTTCAAGTGACTTGAGTCAAACTGCACTTGAAATAAACCCCATCGGATCTAGCAATCCCCCACTCAACCTTCCTCAACTACCACAATATCTTCAAGAGGGAGGTTTCTAGGTGGAAGATATCACCAACAATGTCCTAGGAATGACTCGACAAAATCATAGAAATGGTCCAAAATCTTGAAAATCACAAAATTGTCAACACAATGATGAAACTTAATCCTTCACAATACATGTTGGAATTGGCAAAGGAAGGGGCTAAAATTCCTTTTGATTATGATGTGAGTAGAATTGTGGAGAAATCTCTTGGGATTATATCACCAGTATCATTCACACCTTCCTTCCAAAACATCATCCAACCCATCTCACAACCAACTTCATCTCATGCTCCAAGTCAACGCATGGTTACCAAGGGAAGTTCATTGATTCATGCTCTTCAAACACATCCCATTGTAAATAACCAAGAATTAGATGCAAAAACCATCTTGGTTCAACCAAATACTATTCCTCAATACCAAAAATATCCATTCGTTCCACTCATATTTCATGACGCCAACAATCCATCCACTTTCTCTACATCATCGACATATTCCCTTAACATGCAAGTCTCTCTCCCTATGACTTCACAAGGAGAAGGGGGAATATTTGGACAAGGGGGAACCTTTGATCCCTCATCATCACTTTCTCAAGGAAACACACTGCCCATCTTCCCACCATTTCCCCCTCTACCATTAACATCTACACCAATCCCCAATTTAGGGAAACCCCCTTTACTAATCCTCAATCAACCAAATCAACATACCAAATCCACCGAACATACCACTGATATCACAACACCAGGTGGCACCAATCCAAACAACACAATCAATCACTACACCATCTATAAATGTGGTCTCCCAAGGACCTAGCATAACAACTGCACCATTTGTCACACAACCCCCTATCATCAATCCAACAACACCCCAACAAACATGTCAACAAACTCTCATCACAACATCTCACACCATTCCAAATCCTCCACCTCCACCACCGAAACCAAACATAGAAAATCAATATAGTATCACACTGCAAGCTTCCCAACAAGCATATCAGAAAGCATTCCAACAATTTCAAGCTCAACAAGCTGCACAAGCTGCACAAAAATCACATGCACAACATTTCACACAACAAGCACAACAAGTTGCACAAGCACAAGCTCAAGCTTTATTGCGATAACAACAAGCCGCCCAAGCTGCCCAAGTTGCACAAGCCACCCAAGCCACCCAACAAGCTCAAGCTTAGGCACACACTTAGTATCAAGCCCAACAAGCTCAAGAGAAAGAACAATACAAAGAACAACAACAAGAAGTTTAGCAGCAAGCCTATCAACAAGCTTTGCAACAATACCAAGCACAACAAGAAGTAACTCAGCTACTAGCCCAACAACTAGCATTGTTGGCACAACAGCAACAAGACCAACAACAAGCGTTGTTGGCACAACAACAACTGCAAGCATACCAACAAGCATTAGTCACATAGAAAAACCTACAACCAAATCCCACAAACACACAAACACCCCACCCATCACTCAAACAATCAAACCACTCGAAAACACATTCATCCCACCACCCGATCCACAAAATGATGTGTCTGCACGTATCAAATTTCTCTCACAACAAGTGCTAGACCTACAATTTGGAAAAAAAAAAAAAACCCCAAGGGAATTTGTGCCCTTATCCTTTTGAGAGAAGCATTATGATGGTTCCATTCCCAAAAGGGTTTGAGATACCTAAATTTGTCAAATATCATGGAACTAGTAACCCTGAAGATCACATTAGGGAATTTCATGTTCATTGTGTGGAAGTTGCATACAAAGACACTTATCTAATGCTACTATTCCCTCAAAGTTTGGTTGTACTAGCAATGGAATGATTATCTTGCCTTCCTCCTAGAATAAAAAAGTTTCAAGAAATTGTGGACACATTCATATAGAAGTATACATTTAACATAGGCATGGACGTGAGTCTAGAAGAACTATTTGCTCTCAAACAAGCTAAGGGGGAAACATTCACATCCTTCTTATAACAATGGTGATCCAAGGCCAATAAGATCAAGTGGACTATGGTAGAAGAACAAAAAAATATACTATCATTGCTAATCTCAAAGGAACCTTATCCTTCCATCTAAAAATTCAATGCATCGCCATATATGACCTATTGATCCCCAAGGTGCTCAACATTGAAAGATCCCTTATCGCACAAGGGAGGAAACCTACTTATCAATACAACCACCCATCAACCAGCTACAACGAGAAACCTTGCACATGGGAAAAAAACAAGAATGTCACTAACGATGGTGTGGTTGATGCCAAAGTTGTTATCAGTGCCCCAAGGAAAAATGCACAAACATATCGGCAATTGCAATACAATAACCAAAACAACACACAAACCAATGTAGTATTGCAACAACCCAACAATAAAGTGGTCAATAATATGAATAATCAAGGGTGGCCACCCCCACAGAAAAAATATCCTCCCAAACAAAAATACACACCCCTTGGGGAATCAACCAAATCTGTCATGAAGAAACTAGTACAAGAGAATCTCATTAAAATCCCCGTTTATGAGATTTATCAAGAGCCCCAAGTGAAACCACCATGGTATAATGAAAATCACCTTTACGATTTTCATAAAATCAAGGGACACACGATGACCAGTTGTATGAGACTAAAAAACTTGATCCAAGACCTTATTGATGATAGAACTATGAACATTGAATAACCTACAGGAAATCAGGACCTTAAGATATACATGAATCCGATGTTGGATCACAATAAAGGGAACAACAATGGAAAGGAAAAGTATAATAATGTAAACCATGTTTATGATCATGTTGTTGCATCCTTAGAGGAATGGGTAACTAATGTCAACGTCAAAGGAGCTAGATTTGACTGTGGAGTCACCACACGCAGTGGAAAAGTTACCATTCCTAGACCGTCACAACCACCAAAGGAACCCACATCTAATCCGAAATCGATTCCCAATGCTTATAACATCTTGGACCAGCTAAAAAGAACCCCCACCTAGATCTCCATCATGGAGTCGCTGAAAATATCACCTACACATAGGAAGATCCTAGAAGAAGCATTAGCCACATCCTCCATCCCAACAGATCTTGATACAAACTAGTTCCAAGCTATGGTCAAACACGTCACCACACCACATCTACTGAAATTCTTTGAATAGGATCTCCCAACTCAACCATCTCATAATCGTGCACTCCATCTCGAGGTCTTGGTCCATAAAAATAAAGTCAAAAGTGTCTTGGTGGATGGGGGTGCAGGTTTGAATATTCATACCCTCAAGTTAATAAAGAATCTAGGATTATTGGAGGACGTCATTGAAAAAGGTAAAGGTATTACAATCAAGGCATATGATGATCAAGAAAGAGTGTCTCAAGGCACTATTCAACTCCCTATTCAAGTAGGGCCAACCATCATAGAAACTACATGCCAAGTCCTTGACCTAGAACTACCTTACAATATCCTCTTGGGGCACCCATGGATCCATGGAATGTAAGATGTCACATCTAACTTTCATTAATGTGTTAAGTTTCCATATCAAAATCAAGAGGTCACAATCCATGGTGATCGTGAGCCATTTTATTATTGCAAGAATCGGGAAGCCAAGTACTACAAAATCCCCCAAGTCCCAAAGAATGATGAAGGCCCTATGACTCCATATGTAGACCCATCTACCCTCGCCTCCACTTTTGAGACAAAGAAACTTGCCATTCCTGAAATCTTTGATATCAAAGTCATTATCCAAGACAATGGGTGTGGGGATTAAAAAATGAAAAAGAGTGCCTTTGTAATTGGAGAGTTACCTCAATCTCCTCAATCTCATGGACAACCTCAACCAATTGACACATCAACCCAAACCTTCAAATCAGACCCCTCCAGATTCAAGAGGTGGGGAGACCTAAGTCAAGAAGTGGTACATGAAAGGGATATATCAAGATTATTGTATCAAGATGAAAGGCTTGTACCTGATCTTCCCATGGACAATAACAAAAAGGGATTGCAGTTAATGCAAGGATGAGGCTATAAAAAAAAATGAAAAGCTTGGGAAAAATGATAACGGCTTGTTAGAACCTATAATTCCTGAGAAGTGAATAAAGAATCTTGGCCTTGGATGTACTCCTTTGAAAATAACCATACATGGCAAAGGTGCCTTGGTTAGAAAAGTCAAAGCTCCTCCTCAGTTACCGATATCCACACATTTTCCCTTAGATAACTATACCTTTGAAATAACCAATGTGTGTGATGAGGACCCTATCACTGACCTACCCATGTTATTCAAGGATTCCTCACTTCTCATGATTAGTACCCTATCTTTTGAACCAAGTAGTCAGACCAATGAGCGAAAACTTGTCTACCCCCAACTCATCGATTACGACCAATGAGGAGCACCAATTTTAGACACATTAAAAAATGATGAGCCTCTTTCAGAATTCATGGGATTGTGGGATACTCTACCATGTGGATATCACAATTTTGGGTTTGACATTGAGCTAGAAAAACATTCATACTATGGGGAAATGATTGAATCCCTCAATCGCAAAAGTGAAAATTTAAGAATAATATCTACGTCTTTCAGTGAAAACCACACTGTGGCACTCTCTGACCAAAAAATAGTAAAAAAAAAGGATGTCTCCAATGGTGAAAACCTCTTTGAGGTGCTAGGGGATGAAGGATTCAATCTTCCCCTTAGTGCTATTCTTCAGGAGAAGTCAACAGTCTTGGCAGAAAAATACAATCGGGTCAATCTAGGGACCGAGGAAACACCACATATCACATTCTATGCAGAATCACTATTGACAGAAGAACAAGAACTACTAGTTGCATTTCTAAGGGAAAGAAAGGTAAAGTTTGCATGGACCTATGCTGACATGCTTGGTCTTGATCGATAAGTTGTGGTTCACCATCTAGCCGTCTATCTAGAAGCAAAACTAGTAAGAAAAAAGTTGAGAAAGATGTATCCACAAATAACATTACTGGTCAAACTTGAATTATAAAAGCTCCTTGATGTTGGCTTCATATGGCCAATTGATTATCCAGAATGTGTTTTAAACTCGGTACCAGTCAATAAACCCACTGGGGGCATCCACATCTGCATTGAATTTAGGGACCTAAACAAGGCGTGCCCCAAGGATGACTTCCCTCTTCCCAATATCGACATGATTGTGGATCAAATAACAGGACATGAAATGTTATCACTAATGGATGGATTCTTAGGGTACAATCAGATCATGATAGCTAAGAATAACCAACACAAGACAACTTTCACCTGTCCATGGGGGAGTTATTGCTAGAAAATGATGCCATTTGGGCTAAAAAACATAGGAGTTGCCTATCAAAGAGCTATGACGTTGATCTTCCATGACATGATTCAAAAAACTATGGAAGACTATGTGGATGACATATTGTCCAAATCAAAGAAGCATCAGGATCACATAGCGGCACTAAGCTACATCTTCGACAAGCTAGAAGAATGCAAGGTTAGGCTCAATCCAAAAAAGTGTTTCTTCGGTGTACAATCAAGAAAGCTCCTAGGGTACATTGTATCTATGAGGGGAATTGAGATAGACCTCGTCAAAGTCAAAGAAATTCTCGAGATGGAGGCACCAAGAACATTGAAGTAGTTAAGGGGTTTGCAAGGAAGATTCCAATCCATTCGCCAGTTTATAGCACAGTTAGGGGATAAGGCTATCCCATATTCTCATCTACTCCACAAGGGGGTAGCATATAAATGGGACAAGAAATGTGATCAAACATTTAATAAAATCAAGGAGTACTTGCTCACACCACTAGTTCTCATGCCACCGATTCTAGGCAAGCCCTTGATCCTGTATATATCGACAACAATAACAGCCCTTAGTGCTCTCTTAGCACAACATGGTAAAAATGGGAAAGAGAGAGCTATTTACTACATCAATAAAACCATGGTAGGATATGAGCTAAATTATACATCCATTGAGAAGGCTTGCCTAGCAGTCATGTTCACTACACATAAATTCAGATACTATATGCTAGTACATCAGATAAAACTTATTACCAAGATAGATCATCTCAAGTATCTGCTTTCTAAAGCAACATTCACAAGGTGAAAAACTAAATGGGTTATGATCCTAACAGAAAACGACATTTATTATGTAGAATGAAAGGCCATTAAAGGACAAGTAATTGCAGAACAACTAGTAGAGGCACTGATATATTCAAAAAACCCACTTGTATCAGAGTTCCCTAATGAGTCCATCTTTAACATAAGTGTAGCGGATCACTGGAAAATGTATTTTGATGGATCCTACACACAACATGGGATAGGAGATGGAGTCTTCTTCATTACACCACAAGGATATTGCATACCTAAGTCATACAAGTTGTCGTTTCCTTGCACAAATAATATTATAGAATATGAGGCTCTTGTTATACGACTCAGAATTGTAGTACAATGGAAGATCATGACACTCAAGGTATATGGGGACTCACAGCTTATCATCAACTAGGTCAATGATGAATACCAAATGAAGGATGACAAGTTGACTCCATATAAATAACTGGTGGAAAGCCTCAAAGAATTCTTCATTGACATCACATTTGAGAAAATACCAAGGGAAAACAACAAGCAACGGATGTTATTGCAACAATCAGATCACTAATGGATATCCCATGCAATGTGCCTAAGCAAGAATTCCTTGTAGAGTAGCTTCTCATACTAGCTTTCAAGGTACCAGAGTCTGAATTTGTGTGTGAAATCATTGGTCTTGGTGATCATTTGTATCATGAAATATACAACTACTTGAGAATAGGAGTCCTCCCCGCTGATATCACCCCAAACCTTAAAAGAACATTTGTCAAGAAGTCATCTCATTTTTTTATCTTAGGTGACACCCTATACCATAGGAGTATTGAAGGAACCTTTTATGATGCCTAAATGTTGAGGAAGCTTTGAATGCTTTAACCGAGGTACACAATGGCATTTGTGGTTCACATTCAAGTGGTATGACCTTGACCAAGAAATTGCTGAGGACTGGGTGCTACTGGCCTACAATGGAGAGGGAAGCTCACGAGTATGTCCGAAGGTGTTTGCAATGTCAACAACATGGGGACCTCATCCATCCACCAGTTTAGGAGATCCACCCAATCATTACACCTTGGCCCTTTTCACAATGGGGGCTCGATCTCATTGGTAAAATCACTCCCACCTCATCTAGTGGATATAAGTTCATTATCACTGCCACAGAGTACTTCACGAAGTGGGAAGAGGCCATTCCCATGACCTATATTATAGGAAAGCAAATTTCCAAGTTCATCTTGAACTACCTAATTTTCTGCTACTGTGTTTGTCAAGCCATTATCTCATATAATGGGACACCTTTCAAAAACTAGGGTATTTGAGACCTATGTCAAAAGTTCAATATCCAACATCGCTTTTCTACTCCATACTACCCCCAATGAAATGGCCAAGTTGAGGCTACCAATAAAACCATCTTGAAAATCCTAAAGCAAATAGTCAATGAAGTTGGTCGTGATTGACACCTACAGTTGAACCCCGCCTTATGGGCCTACCTAACGAGTATCCACACACCTACAAGTGCAACCCCATTCTTCCTGGTCTATGGATCAGAATCCCTCTATTGAGATCAAGCTCCCATCCTTAATAATATCATTGTAGAATCTCATCACTAATGAAGAATATCAGGTGTCATGGTTGAATGAGCTAGAATTATTGAATGAGTGGCTCATAGATGCTCTGAATCATTTGTAAGTCTAGCAGAACCGTCTCAAGTGAAGCTACAACAAGAAGATCAAGAGTTGGACCTTTCAAGTCAGAGAGCTCATATTGAAGGAGAATCAGAAAAATGTACCAAATCCAGTAACAAGGGAAATTTTGAACCCGATTGCTTAGGACCCTTCATCATCACGACAAGCTATAAATTAGGAGCATATCAACTATCTACACTCAAAGATGAGCCTCTGCAGGATCCCATCAATAAATCCCATTTCAAAAAGTTTTATGCCTAAGCTTGCAAGGTATAAATCTAGAAAAATACAAAAAAATATAAAAAATAAAAAAAATCAAAAAAATGATTGAAAATAGTAAAAAAAAAATCATCCTCTAGTGAAAACCACTTCGGTGGCACTTCAGGCAAGTACTTTGGTGAAAACCTAGCAAACAGGTGCCTCATGTAAATAAGAACTCTCCATCCACCATGATCTCTTTGGCTTGTTCTACATCACTCATCCATCACATTTCCATATCTCCATCCATCATCCATCTATGTCCGCATCATAGCTTGATCCTGTGTCTATATCATGATCCCTCCTAGTACTACTCGGCCCATTCCCAAGGTCAGTTTGTCTTTCCTATAGTGGAGTAGTCTATCACACCACACTGGGGGCATTTCCTTATACCTACATTGGATTAGATTCATGTATATTCTTGAAATCTTCCTTAAAATTAGAAAATCTAAAAACATTCAAAAAATCAAAAAAACATTCAAAAAATTACAAAAGTCCAAACACATTCAAAATGTATCAAAACTCAAAAATAGGTCAAAAAAGTCAGAAAAAGTAAAAAAATTGAGTCATCTTGTTAAACTATGGGTCTCTAAGCTCTGAACATAGGAAAGGCCATCATCGATGTGCCTCTGAGACACCCTAGGTCAATCCTTGAGGAGTCCTTCATAATAAACTAGCAATCCATTTGTTCATATCTCATCAATAAACAAGTATGTGTCATCTAAACTGCGTCATCTCTGAGCTTAAACATAGGCAAGGCTAATCTTTGATTAGCCTCCGAGACACAAAATCCAAAAAAAATCATAAATACTGTTGATGGGTGTTTTAGTACTTCTCAACACAAGCAATGCATAAGTGCAACACCTCTCTTGAAAGGCAATCTATTGCAAACAAGTTGTAGAAAATTACCCCAAGGTCTCTTGGGTGTTAGGTCATGACAAGCTTGGAATGTCTCAGTTGTTTCAATGTGATCTTGTTGGTAATCAAAGGGTAGCCTTATGTAAGTTAAGTTGGAAGAGAATTGGTTCTTTGAATGGACTTTATGGAATTTTGAAATTATGTTCTATTGCTGCAAGTTCAGGGCAGCAGTCTAAAACTCCTTCTCTATCATCAGATTTGGCTTTACAATGTGCAATGAACTTTTCCTAAGTTACTATTTAAAAAGAAAAGGAAAAAGGGCAGGGAAGAGAGTAAGTTCCTATACTTGAAACTACCAATAAACAGTGATAATGGAGGATGCTATAGTGGACAGCCTTCCCAAAACCAAGTTCCACTTAACCAAATTAGCTACAGTCTCATGAAACTAGTGCAATCTTCTAAGGTCTGTAGATTTTCAACCATTTATTCACCATAAAGCATGAATAAAAGATAGAATTTAAGTGTAGCATTCAATTTATGCCTAGAATAGCTTTACACTGCTATTTATCATCAACAAACAACAAAAAGCATGGACAAGGAAGGGCATCAACACAAAAAAAATCTTCACCATCAATGAACAACATTAACTAATCCACTAACAACATGCTAACACCTAGAACATCAATGAAAATCTATTCAAATTCACTAACCATGAAGAGAAGAATCATGAAACATGTAATGGAACCCAAGAATCCACCAAAATCAATGAATTTGTATTAAGATTCTAGTAGCATGTCTTTACAACAACTCAACTCTCTTGAAAATGAGAGGAGACCCCCTATTTATAGTGTCCAAAAAGAAAAATGAATGGAAAAGATTTAATCTCGTTGTCTAGCCAAGATTCACTACAAATTAGGGTTTCACCTACCCCCAAATATTTTACAATATAAAATACATTTTTTTCCTCTAGCCTATTTTTTCTTCTAGTGGGCAGCACTGTAGCTCTTTTGTCTTTTAACTAATTTTCTTTGTTGTAGCCACTTTGTGAGGAACTCATCATCTATAATTGAATTTCCTTCATGTTTCTTCATAGTAGCATATTCCACAAATTTTTTGATCAATGCCTAGAGCTTGTTCCATTCAATTATATCAGATTGGAGCACTTGGAATGTCGATTTCCTAGATCTGCTGGTAATTAGATCCCAATCCTTATCAGCCTTTGGCATATTCTTTACCACCTACTCGGATTGAGCAAAAAAATCCATAAAGTTTGACGTAAGTGTGTTTATGGCTCCATTCTCCATCTTCTTATGGAAGTATAGCCTTATTTTCTTTGGATCTAGCTTGACGGTTGATATATCATAATCCATTATCAGTTTTAGGTACTCCTCATATCCTTTCCTGATTTCCCTGGCCCAATCAATATCAAGCTTCACTTCATGGAGCACCTATTCCAATATTTCTCTTCTGTGATCGAGGCACAATTTCTAGGTTTCCACAAGCCAATGATAATCCTTCACCAATGTAAGCTCCATTTCCCATGTTCTTTCGGGCATCCTGAGGATAGCCTCAATTTTAGGATATGTAATTCTATACAGCTCTGGGAAGTCGGTGCAAAATTTCCTTGTGCCCTCAAGGTATTTTTGCACCTCCAGGAACTTAATTGTTGTCTTTACAACACGGCCAATGCCCATATTTCCATTGTAGAGGACTCACTAGAACCAATCCTCTGTGACCTTCATCCAGTTCTTTATCCTTTCTAGTTTGTTGATATGATCTTTCAAGAGTAGTAGAGGAGTATCTAATGATGTTGAGGGAAGCTCCTTAGCTGAGGACCATTATTGTATGTAGGATGTTAGTTCTGCTACTTGTGCTTTTAATTCCTCCTTAGAGGTCTTATCCTTATTCATCTGATGCACAATAGTAGCAACTGATCCTTGAATATGATCAATTTTCTGTTCTCTAGTGGTCATTCCCAAGTCAATTGTAGAGATATTATAGCTAACTCCTTCTCCCTCCACCACCAGAGTAGCTATCTGCATGGTCCTTGATCCTAAGACATCCATTGTTATTTGGGATCTGATCTTCGGTTTCTTTTTCTTCTTTGTGCTTATCTATGCTCTAGCCAAAATGGCTTCCAACCTTTCTTTTGGATCCATAAGAGTGGGGGTCTTCTATTGAAATTGATTTTCTAGCCACTCAAGCATCTCAAACCCCTCTTTTGGTGATTCATGATCACCTTCCTCTTCTTGAGTATGCTAAATTTCCATTTCTTGGTGACCCCGGACATCTTGATCTTCCTTTTCATCCTCTTCTTCATCTGAATCTCGAATGAATATAGCTTCTCCCTTTAGAGATTTAGTGGTTGCCATGTGTTCTTTGTGGATATCTTCCCCTTAATATCTCCTTTCTTCTTCTTCTTTCCCGTGCTCTTCATGGTGCTTTATCTCTACGCTCTTTCTTATTTCATCCTCTTCTTCAAGCTTGCCCTCTTCTTTCCTTTCATCTTCTTTTTCATCTTCTTCTCTTGAAGGATGCATTTCCTTATCATGTTTAGGGCTCTTATCTTGTTTCCTGGTTGGATGTTCCGTAGTTACCTCCACTTCTTCATCTGTGTCCTTCTCCTCCTTAGAGGGCTGCTTTTCAATTTCCTCCCCAACATTCCTGACTTGCTAGGCCAATTGTTCCTCAAGTTCCTGATCAGAGATCTCCATGATGTATCATGAGTTGGGATCCTCAACATCTTCCTCAGAGGATTGTGATTCCTCTTCTTCTTCATGAACTACCTCATCAATGGCTAAGTGTTGGTGCTCCAGATGCTTGTGGTAGTCATCATGTTCCTCTTCTATTTCTTTAGTTGCTTCCCTCATTTTTCTTTCCAACTCCTTAGAAATCTGTATTGTTGTCTCCATCGTAGGTGGTTCAATCAGATGAGGAGGAACATGGAGGTTGGCAACAACTTAGCTAAGGCAGCTTGCACTACACGATTCATCAACATTCTAGAAAGCTCAATTGGTATGTTTTGCATATGCTTGACAAAAGCTTCTGGGAGAGTAAGGGTGGGAACTATTGTTGTAGAGGCTAGGGGAATAGCCATTGATGGAGACATGGAGGAAGAAGAGAGCAGAGAAGTGGTAGTGGAGGAAGAATCTATCACCATAATTTGTGCAGTCGGTGAGGTGGAGGCAAGATGAACCGAAATGTCCACCATGGGTAGAGAAGAAGTAGGCAATGTTTGTGATGCCAGTGGAGGAGTGATGATAGTGGTAGTAATAGCAGCAACGAGGGCAGAGGTGATAGGTGGAGACTTTGGCTTCTTAGTTTCTCCTTCCTCCCCTTCATGGAGTGGGTCCTCCTGAATGGTGGGAATTTTTGTGAATCCACTCGATTTGTTTGATTTCTTAGAGGGCTCACCTTTCAATGCTTTCCTTGAATACACCTTGTGTTTGGGCTGGTGTTCAACAACTTGTTTTCTTTTCCTTGACCTAGTAGTTGAAGGATATTTTGAGGTTTCCCCAGATGGGGCAGTAGCTACAGTTCCACTATCAATCTCGCTTTTGAGCTCATCTTCGAGCTTTCCATATGTCAAAGTTACACCTTGGCATTTCAGTTGAGCTACCTATCCATCAGCCCATTGTTTTGTTGAAAGATTAAATTGGATTCATCAAAATATCGAGGTCATTGACCTCTTCCTAATTCTAGTCAATTAGGGGTAGTGGTAGGTTGGCAACAACATCATATCTTTGATCCATCACTATGTTTTCATCCTCCACAACTTGATCCAGTACTGGAAACAAGTTCACTGTCTTGACGAAGTATGTCATCATGCACATATAGTGCCTCATGTATACTTCTTTTTCATCTCTGTAATTTTCGCAAAATTCTTCAACATTGTGGAGGTGGGCATATTCTTTTCGAACCATGTTCTTTAGTTTGTCATACAGATCCATCTATGGTCTAGCAGTGTGCAGCTCCAGTTTGTATTCATTTATCTCCTTTTCAGAATATTCCACACATTGGGATGCAAGGATTGCATACATACCCTGGCCAAATGTAAGGGGATATGGAATTCCCAACCTATGTATGTTACTCAGGAGGTTATGTGCATGATGGAGTTTCCTAGAGAGTTCAAGTAATACCAATTGGTCATTTGGGTATCGGGGTAGTTTATTTGGCCTCTTTGAGAAGCCCTTGGCTCTAATATATGTGAATTTAGGAAATTGAATGAAGAGAAATCCAAACCAACAGATGAAGGCATTAGCACTATGAGTGACTCTTCTTTCGAAGTCACCTCCAAGTAATCTAATGATGTGCCTGATGAAGGCATCATTAACTCTACAGTAATCCTTCTTGAAATTTCTATATTGAAGCTATGGGTATTTTTCATATACCTTTAATTCCCTCCTTGAAGTTTCTCTTGTTGCCAGAAACAAACCTCTATATTTATCATGGTCAGCAAGCAGATAGACCAAATATGAGGTCATGTAGAACTAGGAGGTTTTCTTTATAGCTACAAACTACTCATGTAGGAAATTGCTAATCATTCCTGCCCAATGGAATTTAGTCTCTCCTCTGATGATTTCTTCTATGAAGTACAACATGCATTCCTAGAAGAAGGCTGCAGTCAGGAGGCCCATGAATTTTCTTAACAAAGTTACCAAGTCATGGTAATCCTTGTATAAATCACTTCTGAAGAGCTCCTGGGGTACTTTGTTTGCATTTCCCATCTTCTCCTTGAACCAGTATTGATTGATCAGTTTTTTGCACTTGAGGGGGTCGAATGTCCAAATCCTCTCAACATACTCCTTGGATGTTTCCTCCAATGCATCAAAGTTGGGGATATGTAAAGTTTTCCCTATTGATTTTGTAGACAAATCAACTAGTATGTTGACATCTCTATCTACAATTCTCTTGGTGCTTTCTTGATATGCCTCTCTGCAAGCCATTACTAATTCGGGAGTCACGAGGGCAGGTGGGAAACTAGAGGCCTTGGCCAAACCACTCCTAATATTTTTGGCATTCTCTATGGTAGGGTTGATGATGACCCTCTGCTTGAATTCATCAATATCAATGTGCCCCAAATTAGTATCTGAGACCTTGTCCCAATCTATGGTGACCTTTGACTATAGGTCCTCTGCTTGAAACTTGTACTTCTTTTGATCCATGTCCTCCTTCCCTCTTGGTGCTTTGGTGGTTTTCTTGCCCTTTTCCTTCTTTGCGGACGCTTTCAAAGGTCCTATGATTTTTTCCATATATCTTGCAAGTAAAGGGGCAGTAAGCATGTTCAAGTGTAAAACATGAGAAACGTTGGAAAAATCCTCAAAAACTAATGTTAGGTCGAGTAATTGATCATTCAAGGATCATAATGTTTCCTTCAGATCATCATTATCATTTTGCTGGAGGGAGATATGGCAATGTGGACCCAGGGGTGCAGACTTGCTTGGGCTGGTAGCCATTTTGGAGGTAGTTGCAAACAGACGACAATCAGGGCACGATGGCCCATATGGTTCTATCTACATTAAGATTTCATAATGAGGTGGGGTGCACTAAGATATCAAGCTATTTTAGCATGTGGGTTAAATTGTTCTTGAGATTTTGGAAACATTAAATCAACCATTCAGGCATGCAGGCCTAAGGCATGCAAGTGTTGGGGCTATCTTGGTTGTTTTGGGCTCTGCCATTTGAAATGGCACTGACAGGACAAAATCCCACACGTGGAATCCCACAATGCAAGGCCCATGGCGAATAGATGGATACCATTGGACATGTGAAATGATAGACACACGAAGATGACAACCCGCATCAGTTGGCGTGCAAGCAAGAGGGTTAATCACTTTGTTCTTTTGAGATTAGATGGCAAAGGTTGTTGCAGAGTACGCAAGGCAGATGGTTGGGATGCCCAAGTTGTTCGGGATGGCAAACATAGGATGGAGGCCTGCAGATAGAAGCCCACAATGGACTACCCAGAAACAGTTAGCACTTAGTCATTTTTTTGCATTGATTTGAATAGAGATAACTGGGGTAGGGCCCGCCTAGTGGAATGATGGGATCAATTAGCCATTTGGTCAGTGAGGTTTAGAGGGCAATCTTCAAGTGGAGGCCTGCACTTGCAGACCCGCGAGGGCCAAGAGACACTTCTTTGGGATCATGTATTTTTTTAAGTTTGAAAGGGATGACTAGGAAAGAGCATCCACCTGCATGAGCTGGCCTGAGGAGGGTGGAGATTGGTCATTTGAAGCTTTCTACTTGAGGGTTGGGGCAATGGCGGGCTCTTTGTAGATTTTTAGGGCATGATTTCCCTAGTTCAAGAACACCTGTGAGAGGTTGGAGTTCTACACAATTTTTTTAGGGTTGATTTCAAGGGATTCTTCAATTTTTTAGACATGGGTTTTGTTTGCCATAATGTCTTCTAACTAGTTTGAGGGTTTTTGGTTCTTAAGACTTTAATAATTTTGTAGAAATGTGAAAAAACTCATAAACCAGTGGTAGTGGAGGTCCTACCTGGCGGACCCACATAAAATCGTCGAGGAATCTAATGTTGGTGATGCATGAGTGGTGGAAAGACTTTGTGGGCGTGGAGGCTGTAATGGCTGAAGGCTCTAACAAATTTCTTGAACGTATCATAGTGAAAATGACCCTTTGAAATATCTATTTGTAGACTTTTATGCATTAAATTCCCATCATTAATGTAGGTACGAAAGTAACCAAGGTTGGTCGAAACGTAGTTTGAAAGTGGCAGCGGCAAGAACGACGGGGTCCAGAAGGTGGGAAACAGTCAAGGGTTCACTGTGTGGTAAGTCAAAAAAAAGGAACGGCGATGTCGCACAGAGCAGGCATACATGCTGGCTCAGCCACTGCAGGGATGACAAAAGGGGGACAAAGGTCCAGATAAGGTAGCCCACATTGGCAGACCTGCACTATGTCAAAGATGGTATTTTTAAATTTTGAAGGAAAACTACTAATGAAACCCCGCAAAGGCCAAAGAGTTGAAATATTTGAAGTCAGTGAAACTTGGTCAACTTAAGATGCTAACTCTTGGACTCCTTGACCACCTAGGACTCAAAATAAGGGGCACGCAAATGAGGCAACAAAAAAAGTGACTTAGCAAAGAAAAAAGAGAGGGTCCCCGTCCTAAATGGGGAATGTGTGCTATAAGCACAACAAATACCAAAAAACACCAAAAACATTGAAAAAATTAAAAATCAAAACATTTGTAAAACATCTTGAAAAACCCAAAACAACGTCAAAACATTGCAAAATACCAAAAACATTCAAAAAACCCAAAAAATTATCCATCTCGTTTCGTAATCACCTGAAATAAACATCCACTCATAATAAATCATCGTCACCCCCAATCTTTGGTGAAACAATTAGAAACAAGTATATCAAATCAAAAGTGGCAGTTGAAATGTCAAGGGTCCCAAGTCTAGGTCAGTAGGTAATCAAGTTGGTAACCCCTTGGTACTAGTAGCCCATCGTCTAGTTTGTCCCAAATCATCTGATAACATCATGTCCTGGGATGCATCCTTCCTACAATGGACATCAACATCAGGTATCACTGCAGTTTAGTCTTGGCTAGCGGTATGAAGAACATTGGCTTGTTTGTTTACTTGATCTTTGTCTTGTTGATTTATCCTATTGCACTCATTCCAATGACCCCTCGATTTCTAATCAAAATGATTTAGAGAGAAAGGAATGGGGCAACAATCATTATCTTTTTATCTATTATGCTTGTTGGATATTATTGTAATATAACCTTGGTCATGTGTGTTTTATTTGGTTCGTAGGGAGGTTGTTTTAGGTGCCTTGTTGACCACATAGGAAGGCTTTTCTTTCTATGTTTTGGTCTGAGATGTTTAAAATATTTGAACTACATTCTAAATAGGGTTTTGTATGCCAAGTGTGAACAAGGATACTCCTATCTAATTATCAAGTCAAAGTTCATCACACTAGGTACAATGCCATCCTGGTTCTTTATACATTGATGCATCATATCTATGTGCATTATCAAATATAAGGTAAGTAAGCTCTTTATATCCCCAATCTTTGATAAGTGAAACATCATCAATATATCATCATTATTTCTAATAAATTTTTGGCAGATCATGGACTTGTTGGATCCTCGCATCATCATCTCATTTCTTCTCTTTTCTCTCCGCGCTAACATGGTACCATGACAGTCAACTAAACATCACCAATGCATCCACAAACTGTCAGCATACCACATTATCATCCATATCATACATAATAGAAAACACCAATCATTTCACATGCATTGCATTTCCATCATTACACCATAATATAGATTGCTTATTCTAAACATCTCATAAAACATACATTTGCATTCATTGCATAATCATATAGGAATCATCCATCTCATCCATCTCACATACATTGCATCATTATTTCAGTTGTTTAGGATAATATAGATTGGTTATTCTAAGCATCTTAAAACCATCTCATGTGCATCATCATCATAACCATCCATACATCCAACTTGAACCTCTTTGCTATGAAACCACTAAAAAATCTAAATTTTTGTTTGATCTCTCGAGGGGGCAGTATACCAACGTAATTCTTCTCGTTGGGGCAGTAGTGGGGCATTTTTTGAATTTTTGATCTCAACAAGGTTATTCTTTGAGCCAACACAACAGGTACATTGCTTCAAAGAGGGACAAAATGTAGACACTCAAAATATCCTGATTGATATCATACACTTGATTTTGACTAACTTTGATTCTTCCTTGATCATTCCTTTACTAAACAATTAATTGAATAATCTTTATTTAATTATTTCATCAAAATTCCTCCTTTAATTAAATAAATAAACTTTATTTAATTAAATCCTAATGTGCTCTCTTTGATTAAATAAATCAACTTTATTTAATTAAATTCTAATGTTCTTCATTTAATTGAATAAACGATTTTATTTAATTAAATTCCTAATATTCCAATATCCTCTCATTTGATTTAAATAAATGCAAACATTTAAATTAAATTTCACAATCAAATTTCATCTAAGTTGATTAATCATTAATTAAATCCTAACACTAATCCTCCATTCCTCTAGCTTTTGCAAGTTGCACATGTAAATCGAGTTATTTGATTTACTAATTACCATATTTTAATTCAACTATGGCATATTCTTGGAATATTCCACTTATTTGAATTCTCCCTCCCAAAGGAATTTTTTCCTCCAACTTGGCATTAATTCCTCTTACATCCCCTCTTGCACAAGTCACCTCTTCAAATTCAAATTTCACCTACATGCATTTAACATGCACATTGTTCAAAATGTGCTTTGCTCTCCTTCATTGGCATGTTGACAAGTGGCACAATGCCATTGGTCCCTTCTTTAACCCCACATTCATCCTATTCTTCATTCTTCAAACCTTCTTCATTATAAATAAAGGCCTTCTCTATTGGTTTAGGGGACACAATTTTATGCAAGCTCATTATCCACAATCTTAGGCATTTGAATCCGCAAGTTCATCCACTATCATACACAAATTCATGCAAAAATATTATAGTCATTTGAGTTCAAAGTATCCATGATTTCATCATATTTTCATCCAAGTTAGCATGTAATTTCATCATCCATAGCTAGTTCATTAGAATTTTGCATGAAGGATCACATATCTACCATCAAACTTATCAATGAATTGGGAAAGGGCTTCTTTCCATGTCAAAGAAGCACCAATTCCCCCATGGGATGCTTGTTTGAGCATTTAGAATATAATTTCATTAGTAGTTTATTTGATTAGTTTATTTTTATTTCATGTTTTTGTGTTTGAATGAATTCCATGGGGAATGTTTGGTTTAGACTTATTTATGGACTAATGTTTGATTGTTTGTTCGTGTTTGAGCAGGTGTAGGAAAAGCATTCTACACAAGCTAACTTGGCCTATTTGAAAAAATGGGTCCAATAAATGGGTACATCACTAGTATACCCTGTTTATTGGACCCATTTTTTTAAACATGCCAAGTTAAGTTGCCAATTTCATCAAATTGGAAAGCTAATGGGTGCACTGACTTGCCAATTCGGTGAAATTTGCAATGTAGTGGCCTATTTGAAAATATGGGTCCAAGAAATGGGGTCTCCCATTGATGTAAAATCTCTACCCAAGTAAAATATCTACCCTAATCCCTCAACCTTCAACCCTTAATCCCTCAATCCTTAAACCCTCTACCTTCTACCCTCTACCCTCAATCCTCATCCCTCAACCATCAACCCTTAAACCCTAATCCCTCAACCCCTATACCCTCTACCCTATACATTGGACCCTCAACACTAATCCCTCAACCCTATACCCTCAATCCTCTACCCTCAACCTTAAACCCTCATCCCTCAATCCTTAAACCCTCTACACTCTAACCTATATATTAAACCCTCAATGCTCGATTCTCAACCCTCAACCCTATACAATAGACCCTCAACCCTAATCCCTCAACCCTATACCCTCAACCCTATACCATCAACCCTCAACCCTTAAACCCTAAACCCTTAAACCCTCTACCCTATGCATTAAACCCTCAACCCTCAATTCTCAACCCTCATCCCTTAATCCCCCAACCCCAAACCCTTAAACCCTTAACCCTTAATCCCTATACCCTATACCCTATACATTGGACCCGTAACCCTAATCCTTCAACCATATACCCTCAAACCTAAACCCTCAACCATAAACCCTTAATCCCTCAACCTTTAATCCATCTACCCTCAACCCTCAACCCTCAACCCTAATCCCTCAACCTCTATACCCTCTACCCTATACATTGGACCCTCAACCACAATCCATCAACCCTATAAACTCAATCCTCTACCCTCAACCTTAAACCATCAACCCTCAACCCTTAAACCCTAAACCCTTAAACCCTCTACCCTCTACCCTCTACTCTACATTAAACCCTCAACCATCAATTCTCAACCCTCAACCCTTAATCCCTCAATCCTCAACCCTTAAACCATTAACCATCAACGCCTATACCCTCTACCCTATACACTGGACCCTCAACCTAATCCTTCAACCATATACCCTCAAACCTATACCCTAAACCCTCTACAGTCAACCCTAAACCCTCAACCCTAAACCCTTTAACCCTAAACCCTTAAACCTTCTACTGTCTACCCAATACCCTCTACCCTCAACCCTTATCCCTCAACCCTATACCCTCAACCTAATACCCTAAATCATCAACCCTATAGGTCCTCCACCCTAATCCCTCAACCCTTATCCATTTCTCTCTATGTATATATCTCACCTCTCTCTCCCTCCCTCTCTCCTATCCTCTCTAATTGTTTCCATCTATCCTCTCCCTCTTTCTAGATACCTCTTGCTCAATAAATCCCTACCACTCTCTCTCTCCCCCTCTATCTATCTCTCTCTATATCCCTCCCACTGCCTCTCCATCACTCCCTCTCTCTCCCACTCCCTCTTAGGGTTTAGGTATTAGGGTAGAGAGTTTTCTTGGGTTTAAGGGTTGAGGGATTAGGGTTGAGGGTAGAGACCCAATACCCTCTACCCTCTACCCTAATCCCTCAACCCTATATCATCAACCCAATACCCTAAATCATCAACCCTAAAGGTCCTCCACCCTAATCCCTCAACCCTATACCCTCAACCCCTATCCCTTTCTCTTTATCTATACATCTCACCTCTCTCACCCTCCCTCTCTCCTACCTTCTCTAATTGTCTCTATCTACCCTCTCCCTCTTTCTATGTACCTCTTGCTCAATCAATCCCTACCACTCTCTCTTGCTCCCTTTATTTATCTCTCTCTATCTCCCTCCCACTACCTCTCCATCACTCCCTCTCAGGGTTTAGGGATCAAGGTAGAGAGTTTTATTGGATTTAAGGGTTTAAGGGTTGAGGGTAGAGGGTATTGGGTTGAGGGTAGAGACCCAATACCCTCTACCCTCAACTCTAATACCTCAACCCTATACCCTATACCCTCAACCCAATACCCTAAATCATCAACCCATATAGGTCCTCCACCCTAATCCCTCAACCCTATACCCTCAACCCCTATCCCTTTCTCTCTATCTATACATATCACCTCTCTCTCCCTCCCTCTCTTCTACCCTCTCTAATTCTATCTATCTACCCTCTCTCTCTTTCTATGTACCTCTTGTTCAATCAATCCCTACCACTCTCTCTCGATCCCTCTCTCTATCTCCCTCCCACTGCCTCTCCATCACTCCTCTCTCCCACTCCCTCTTAGGGTAGATATTTTTCTTGGGTTTAAGGGTTTAAGGGTTGAGGGATTAGGGTTGAGGGTATAAGGTATTGGTTTGAGGGTAGAGGGTTTAAGGGCTAAGGGTTGAGGGTTGAGGGATTAAGGTAGAGAGGGATGGATGGATGGATGGAGAGATGGAGGGATAAGTGAGATAGAGAGGAGAGAAGAGGAGGGAGGGACAAAGATATATGAGGGTTGAGGGTCCAATGTATAGGGTAAAGGGTTGATAATTGAGGGAATAGGGTTGAGGACCTATAGGGTTGATGGTTTAGGGTATTGGGTTGAGGGATTAGGGTTGAGGGTACACATGGTTGAAGGATTAGGGTTGAGGGTCTAATGTATAGGATAGAGGGTATAGGGGTTGAGGGTTTAGGGTTTAAGGGTTGAGGGTTGAGGGATTAAAGGTTGAGGGTTTAACTTGGCCTATTTGAAAAAATGGGTCCAAGAAATGGGGTCTCCCAATGATTTACATGAAATTGGAAACCCAACTTGGCTTGTTTGAAAAAATGTATCCAAGAAATGAGGTCTCTCGGTGATTTACATATACCTAAGAGATAGACTTGAGAGGGAGGGAGACAGTATTGAGAGGGTTAATGGTTTAGGGTGTAAGGGAGAGACCTGAGAGAGAGGGAAAGAGAGTGAGAGGGAGAGAGACCTAGAGAGAGAAAGAGAGAGAGTTCTCTAGTTAGGGTGAGAGGAAGAGACTTGAGAGAGGGGGAGGGGTGGGAGGGAGAGACCTGAGAGAGAGAGAGAGAGAGTTCTCTAGTGGGGTGGAGGGAGAGACAAGAGAGAGAGAGATTTCTCTAGTTAGGGTAGGAGGGAGAGACTTGAGAGAGGGGGAGGGGTGGGAGAGAGAGACATGATAGAAAGAGAGAGAGTTATGTAGTTATGGTGGGAGGGAGATACTTGAGAGAGGGGGAGGGAGTGACATGAGAGAGAGAGAGAGAGTTATTTATTTAGGGTGGGTGGGAGAGACTTGAGATAGGGAGAGAGAGGAAGAGAGAGAGAGAGTTCTCTAGTTAGGGTGGGAGGGAGAGAATGTGAGAGGGAGACTTGAGAGAGGGAGATATATATATATATATATATATATAGAGGGAGTGATAGATATATCTAAGAGAGAGAGGGGGTGGGATGGATAGAAGGAGAGATAGACCTGAGAGAGAGTGGGAGATAGAGGGAGTGAGAGAGAGGGGGTTGGACCTAAAGCCCAAGCCATAAACCATAAAGCCTAAAACCTAAATCCTAAAACCTAAAGCTTAAACCCTAAACCCTAAACCCTAAAGCTTAAATCCTAAATCCTAAAGCCTAAATCCTAAATAGAGAGAGGGAGAGATAATGGTGAGATAGATAGTAGAGAAGGAAGGAGGGAGAGAGAGAGAAAGATAGGGAAGGGAGAGAGAGAAATCTAGAGGGAAGGAGTAAGGTTGGGAGATCAAAAGAGAGGGAGAGAGGAAGAGAGAGGGAGAGAAAGAGAGGGAAGGAGGGAGGGATAGGTAAATATGGAGAGAGATAGAAGCAAAGAGAGGAGGAAAGTTGAGATATTGAGAGAGAGGGAGAGAGAAGGAAGGAGGAAGGGAGAGGTAGAGATAGAGAGATGGAGAGATGGATAGAAGTATATAAGGAAGGAGAGATATGATTGAGGGTTGAGGGTTTAGGGTATAGGGATTAGGATTTATGATATTCGATATAGGTTTTGGGATATTGAGAGAGAGGGTGAGAGGGAGAGAGAGGGATAAGTAGAGAGGGAAT
>VDFB02323835.1:27254-72823 GCA_007258455.2 Sequoia sempervirens
ACAGAGAGAGGAGGGAGGGAGAGAGAGGTAGAGAGGGATAGGTTAGATAGATTGAAATGGAGAGGGGAAGGAGGGTGGGAGGAAGGAAGAGAGAGAGGGAGGAGAGAAAAATTTAGAGAGGGAAGGAGGGGAGGAAAGGAGGGAGGGATGGAGGGAGAGAGAGGCTAGATAGATAGAAGTATAGAGGGAAGGAGAGAGTGTGAGAGAGAGGTCTAGAGCATAAGGGATAAAAATGAGTGAGATAGAGAGAGAAAGATGATACAACTTGCCAATTACTAAAATTTCACTAAGTCTAAAATTTGTGAGATCTTCCAAAAACTAGAATTTGCATTATAACTCTTAGAGATCTGAAACCACTCTCAAACATCCTGAAACTATATACATGAAATATAACTTAAAGGAAAGTAAACGTCCATATGTAGATGTCAACTTATACTTAAATGTCTATTTCATGTATAAAGTTTCCCTGAAAGATAACAAGAAGAAAGAGGAAAAAAAAGAGAAGAAAAAAATTCAATGTACACTAAAACGTGAGTGTGTTATAATGTGCTTGCGTTATAGTGATGCTATTTTGAATTGAAAAAATGTGCTTTTTTTACTTCAAAAAGACACTTTTTGAAATTCAAACAAAAATATGAGCATGTTATAATGCGAGCATGTTATAACGCGAGCACGTTATAACGCGAGCACGTTATAACGCGAGCACGTTATAACGCGAGCACGTTATAACGCGAGCACGTTATAACGCGAGCACGTTATAACGTGCTCATGTTATAACATGCTTGTGTTATAACGCACTCACATTATAACATGCTTGTTATAACGTGAGCATGTTATTGGCTCAGTATGACCAAGAGTAGGCTCGGTAATTACCAATCCATAACGTGAGCGCGTTTTAGTAAAACACGCTCTCATTTTCACTATTTTGGGATGAAAAAGTGAATTGGACACTATAGACACCTAGAAATTACCACTAAGCCTATTAATTAATTAAATCCCCTTCATCGTTCTTGATAATTAAATAATTTTAACTAGCAATCGCACCTTGGTGTGCAATGGGTACACCAAAGAGGTGTGAAAGTTCAATTAAGGAAATTTTTGGTCTATGTTTTTTTGCATACATATGTGTAGTACATGAGGTCAATTGGTAGGCTAATGGAGAAGTGATAGCTTCAAATTATCTAAACACAATTGGAAAAGAAACCTCTGAATCATGAAGATATTAATTAATTTAAGGATTCAATGGAGAGAGAGGGGGAGATAGGGATAGAAAGAGGGAGAGATAGAGGGGGGAAGAGGGAGAGAGAGAACATTGGACTAAATCATTGACTTAATATGCATAGAGAAGTGAATACCAATAGAAGCTTCAAAAAAAGGGCTAAATTTTTGTCTTTCCAAATGTCTATTAAAATTTATACGTGCAAAATAGTGTATATTTGTGTGGATTTAGTAGGAAGCTTGAGTCAATCCCCTAAAATAATCATATTCCAAGAAAAAGGGTTATAATTTAAAAGGATTAAAGAACTAATGGATCCAATTCCAAGTAAGCTAGGCTCTAGTGCAAAATTAGAAAAGATGATTGAGAGCTTCCTACTATCCACATCAATCTAGATCTAATGAAAAAATCTTGGTAGAGAATAGGACTATCCAAACATTTTGAAATCTATGTTACTATGAACTAGTTGACAACCATAGGACCCCTTTATCATTAAGTTTTTGCACCATATCCATATGTGAAGAGAGATATGAATATGCTTTGTGAGTTCTTTAGTTACAAAAGATAATTTTCATTCATTCCACTAAAAAAATATTTCACCTAACCCCAATTTTTTGAAGAATTTCTAAAGAATAGAATCAAGTATCTAAAAGGATTGAAAATAAATTATTACAAGCCCATTTTCGTCAGAGACTTCACAAACATATTCTTGGGATTCTCAATTTTTCTTGTTTGTAGAGACTGCAGTTGCCAAAGATAGAGGAGAATAGAGTGGTGACCAGCCAGTGAATTTGACTCACCTATTTGATCAACTATCTACAACACTATTGGGGCCTGAAAGTAATGATCCAAAAAATATGGAAAATGCATCTAAGGATCACACACTTACAACAAATTTAGAGTGGAATTTACAAGGTTTAAGTGGCATTAATGATATTTTTGACAAAATTTTGTATCTTGTTTTCCCACAAACAAATAATATAGCTAGCCACATGGAAACAGAGAACCTACACCAACAACCAGTTAATGAGAATCAATGCATTAAAGTAGAAAGATTGGATGAAGTAGAATCACAAGCTGAGTTTTGTTAGTCCAAAAATGCTCCTTGGGCACAAAACCAAGTTGATGTGTTAGAGAAACCACAGGGGGATGTAAAGTGTTTACTCATCGAATGTGCAAAAGTTGTTGCTGGTAATCATCAAGTAAAGGAAAGAGAATTGATTACAGAGTTGAAAAAAAATATTTCAATATTTGAGGATCCAATGGAATGGTTAGGTGCATATATGCTAGAAGGTCTTGTAGCAAGGTTGCATTCTTCATTAGGAAGGATTTACAGAGCCTTGAATTGCAAAGATCAGACCAGTTCTAAACTTCTTTCCTATATGCAATTTCTTTATGAATTTTTCCCTTATTTCAAACTTGGTTATATGGCTGCAAATGGTGCCATTGTAGAGGCATTCAGAGACAAAGATTACACATTATTGATTTTCAAATTGCTCAAGGAAACCAATGGGTAACATTAATTCAAGCACTTGCAGTAAGACCAGGTGGCACACCTCATATTCAGATTACTAGTGTTGATGACCTTGTAGAAAATATGCTCGTGGTGAAGGATTGTGATTGGTTGGAAAGAGATTATCAAAGCTTGCTGAGACCTATCATGTTACTTCGAATTTCATGCTTTACCTATATTTGGAGAAAATGCTTGATGTTCAGCCTGGGGAAGCATTGGCTATAAAATTCCCTTTCCAACTTCATCATATGCCCGATGAGAGTGTAAGCACAATTTATCATTGTGAATGGATTTTAAGGATGGTCAAAGGTCTGGCTCCAAATGTGGTAACACTAGTGGTGCAGGAAGCAAATACTAATACTGCACCTTTATTTCCCAGGTTTTTGGAAACCTTGAGTTATTATTTTTCTATTTTTGAATCTTTGGATGTAACTTTTCCAAGGGAAAGCAAAGGTTGTGTTAGTGTTGAGGAACACTGATAATTTCCTGTGAAGGTGTTGAACACGTAGAAAGGCATGAACTTTTGGGTAAGTGGAGATCCCCTCTGACCATGGATGGATTTAAATCTTATCCTCTAAGTTCACATGTGAACTCCATTATCAAATACCTATTAGAGTCTTATAATAAGAACTAAAGGCTAGTAGAAAAGGATGATTATTTGGAATGGTTAGGCCGACACTTGATTGTTGCTTCTACATGGAAGTAGTTTGTGATATGTGTAACATGTTCTCTAATAGTGAGGACTGTGATCAAGGGAAAATTCTAAATTATGTTAGAGGGGTTAGCACAATAACAATAAAATTCCTATGAAATAACAAAGCACAAAGGAAGTGATGTGAAGACAAAAGGGATAATGTTACTCTAAGTCTCCACCTTCCATGATTGACCTTTGTTACACCTCCTAGCTTGCAGTAAATAAAATGCCCTCATATTTGTGTGAGCAACTATGACTAAAGACTAAGCCCTATGCAAGTGTTGAAGGATTTGCAGAAAATAAAATAACCCTAAGTTGACAGAAAATAAACATAGACTAGAGGTCAAGAAATCAAAAGACTAAGAGACCAGCAAATGAGATCAAAATTACCCTTTTATGAAAACTGCAATTTTGAACGTGTGGCTAGGATGAAAAGATGACAAGAACCCTAGGATCAATGATCAAGATTAAATGCTGCTGTGCATTAGGGTTAGGTCAAAATTAGGGAAAAAGGTAAGAATGAAGGGCCAAGATTGAATTATAAGATAATTCAATCAAGGGTCGAATTTAAATGAGATGTCAAAAGTCAAGAATTAATTTGGAAGATAAGGCTGGCATGGACAAAGAGGTTGCTGGAGAAATTAAATAATAAAATTTATTTACTCCAGGTGACTAGTAAATAATTAAATAATAAAGATATTATTTAATTATGGAGGAATGTGACAAAAGAATTGTTTTGAATTAAATAATGATTTAATTCAAAACTCAAGAGAATTGACTAAATTAAATAATCAAATTTATTTAATTTAATGAGAGAAAAAGCTAATGAATAATTAAATAATTAAAATAATTATTTAATTATAGTGGAAAGTGGACAAAATTAAATAAATAAGAATTTATTTAATTTTTAGAAGAAGGGGACTTAATTAGTGACGTAATTAAATAAATAAAATTTATTTAATTAATCAAGAAGACATAAATGACAAAGGAAAATTAAATAAATTATGAAATTTATTTAATTAAAGGAAGACTTAGATAATTAATGACGTATTAGATAAATAAATAATATTTATTTATTTAATAATCAAGGAGGAACAAATGACATGAATTAATTAAATAATTATGAATTATTTAATCAATAGTCGAATGTGGACCAAGGACATAATTAAATAACTTAATTATGCTAGGATGAAAGTGTTAAAAAAGAAGCTTGCAGGCCTAGGTCATTTTTAGGTGTCTACAAGGACCATCATTTTAAACGTGATCTAGGAAAAACCCACTAAACTCTGATGTGTAACATGTTCTCTAATAGTGAGGACCATCATTTTAAATGTAATCTGGGCAAAACCCGTTTAAAATTGTTTAGAATCTCACCTCATATTGTAGTGACAACACCTATTTGCATCAAGAGAGTGGCTTAGCCACAAGACTGTCATCTTTTATGATGAGGTTGAAATTTTGTAGTGTAGATTATTCACAAAGATATGTATTGAGAAAATATTACAATTGAAATGATAACTCCCCCTATCCCACAAGATCTTTTCCCTATTTATTTTGAATCATCTTTAAATCTGCCTTGATCTGCCAGCTGGAATTTAAAAATTAGCCCAAGGACTTAATTTCATGGAAAAAAGATAGAATTAAAATTGCTATTAATGGTGTTATTTCCATGATAGCTAGTTTAAACATATTAGTAAAATTCTATATATATTTTTGTACACATTTTTTTAAATAGATAACATGCCTTGTGTATGCTTCCACATTTTGGATACATATTTATCAGGGCATTTGCCACTACAATTGCAGATAAAAATCCCCTTTCCATTATGATTTAATGGATGTTTGTATCCTCTTCCAAAGGTCTCATTTTTCCACAAGCTAGGAGAAGGCTGGTAAAGTTCATGGAGTTTTACACCTGCCAATTGTATTTTCTTAAAAGTTTCCAACATCTTTCCATCAAACCCATTTTGAACTTATCCAATAATCATTGCAGTGCAAAAAACTACATTTTTTGAGCTATTATGTCAGACACTTCACGTGCCTTGTGTATGTTTTCACATTTTTCATACATATCTACCATGCATTTGCAATTGCATCATCTAACAAAAATTTGCTTTCTAATATGCTTTGATGGATGTCCATACCCTGTTCCAAAGCTCTTATTTTGACATAAACTTTGAGTATGCTAGGATAGGTGAACTGATCAGACCAAACACATGTTGGTTGCATTTGGTGAAACAATGTTAATGGTGCGTGAGGATGCACATGTCTTTGGTAAGTTGAAATGATTACATTCCATGAGAATACATCTCGTTCATTCATTAAATCAAACACTTTGTAGGCATCAACTAAACTTCCACACTTGTCATACAAGTGTGTAAGCATATTTTGTAGAGGTTAACATGTGGCAAGCTCTAAATTTTTGTCATTTCTATTGGAGTGGATTTTTTTACCCAGTGGCATAGCCAACAGCCTTGAGCAATTATTAAATAGTTGCAGCGGTGGAGGTAGTTGCAAGTGAATAGTTCCAAATTTGGGTGACAAAGGTAGAGCCATTTGGGATATAGAAAAGGGAAGAGGCACCAAAGCTAGCAGCAGAGCAGTCTTCAATGATTATGGAGAGGACAAGACCAACAACAAAAGGGTTTTCTTGGAAATGCAGGTCTGCAATGATTAATATAAGTGGAAAAATTTGTAGTGGGGTTATAACTTGTAAGCAGAATGTGTAGCGCCTCCTTCAATAGGCCTCCCACACATAATGTTGTAAGACTGAGATTGAGATTGATAGTGAATGGCACTGGCATTGTATGATTATGATTAAAACATTATCATCATTTTTGTTATGAAATGTGGGTTTTATGGTCAATTTTTATCTGAGCAGGCCAGACTTAGAATTTGAATGCAATCCAAATAAGTCTTCTCGAGGTGAGATGAAAGAGGTAAACAAATTGAATTTGGGAAAACTCTTTTCTAGTACACTTTTTTTCATGGACGTATTGACAAGATGAGCTTCCAACACAGCTTCTTCGAAACTTATTTTGATTTACCTTGGTCGATGCCATCTCTTCACCATGAAGGAAAGAGAGGAATTTAATGCCTACAATGCTTCTACATAAATATTTAAAGAAAAAGCACTGAAAATGTAGATCCTATGGCAGGGCAAAGAAGATCTTTACAAAATTTTGAATAATGGAAAAAATGTTAGAGTGTGGAAGAGATTGAGTGAGGGTTTGAAGATTATTTACCAGTTCAGAGAAATTGGGAGAGGAGATGTTTATGGAAAAGTTGTGCAATGGCTTCCGTGTGCTAGCTGATGGAGAGAAAGGCGTGATAACTTTGCAGAGCCTAAAAAATAATGTTGTTTTGAGAGTGGAGGCGATGATGATCTTATGACTGAAGCCTAATCTCAATGGCATTGGAATTCTTGACCTAAATGGAGGAATGGTCACGATCATTTGGATCATCTTGCATGCCTCCTCTCCGACTGTACACCGTCGATGACAAAATGACCTCAGTGAATATCACATAGGGAATGCCTTCAACATAATTATTTAATTATTATCTAATGTTGCAAAGTCTTCTATTAATTAAATAATCTCAATTATTTAATTAATTCATTTTATTCTTCTATCTTTTCTTTTGATTGATTAAATAAATTATTATTTATATAATCACGTCACTAATATATCTTCGACCTCTATAATTAAATAAATCTATATTTATTTAATTATCTATCATTTTCTACTATAATTAAATAATTATGAAAATTATATAATTATTCATTTTAGCCTCTTCTAACACAAATTAATTAAATTTTTATTTAATTAAATGACTTTCCTTTTTGCTCACCTTTTTGAATTAAATTTCTATTTAATCAAAAAGATAACTCATTTTTTTCTCTTGCAATGAGATAATGTTTCCATTATTTCAAAATGCAATTTCCCTCTTCGAACTAACTGATTTTGTTGAAAAATCAGTTAATTTCCTCTTCCTCTTTCACTTCCAATCTTATCTAGTCTCATCTCGATTAATTGCAACCATTGATCAAAATAAAAATCTCTTGATCTCAACCGTCCATTTTCTATCTGCCTCTCTATAAATACCATCATCATTTATCATTTTGGCATCTTAGAATATCTTAGAAAATCTAGAATTCATAGCTATCATGTTGTTGAGATAATTAAAATCTTCAATATTTTTCTTTGTCATTGTCATAGGCTATAGTTGCATGTTATAAATTTGAGGGAAATTATCATACTCAAGCAAAATGGAGAAGGATGATGGAGGTCATTCAATGGAGGCGTGAATATTATGGCAAAATTGTTCTTTATTTCCTTTCATGCATTTCTTTGTTCTCTATCATTAGATTAGGAATTTCAATTTTATTTATTGTGCTTAATAACCTTAATTCTGATTTTCCTGATTACATTAGTGAGCCCGATGTGAATCTTACAATTTTGCAGAGAAATCTATTTGTTTTCTTGTTTATTTTTGTTGTTTTGTAGGTTACAACCAAGAATTCACACAAAATATTGTCATATTCTTTTGAGCACAGAAAAATGGGAGAATAAAATATTAAAAAAATATTATCTAGGTTTTGTAGGCCTTCTTTCCATAACTTCAAACAGTTTAAAATTTTGTTAAGATTTGAGAAAGTTATGGGCATTTTATTATTTGTTGTTTTTTAAATTTAGCTTTTAAAACCCGCATTTTCTTTTGCCTATAATATTTCTTCATGTAGAATCTTGGAAAAATACTTTCTGATTTTTGAAGGTATGAGTTTTAGCTTTCTATGGATTCAAATGATTTAAAATTTTGTTAAGTTTTGAGAAAGTTATAGCTGTTTTAATTTGGTGTTGTCATTAAACTTTTCTTTTGAGTTACTAATCTTTTGTTTTCAGCATGTGGCACAACTTGGAGGGAGTCTAAAAACTATTTCTATAGAAACAAAAATTGAGCTTTTCATTTCTTTAGGCATAATCAATTTTGTTTGCTTTCAACAACAACAACAACAAATTGCATATTTCATGTCATGGGCTTAAAATGAACACAATTTGCATGCACACTCATTGGTTAAAATAAGCATGCATTTCATGTCATGGGCTTAAAATGAACTCAATTTTCATGCACAATCATTGGTTAAAATGAACATGCATTTCATGTCATTGGCTTAAAATGAACTTTGTTAGTTTGACATCAAGTTAAACTTTTAAAATTAACAAAGTGTTTTAGGTGTTTTCCACACACTTTATTTTGATTAATTAAAAAGAACAAGTGCTTGCCACTTTTGTAACCCCGATTCAATAATTGAAGTATCCTCTCCCCTTGCACACTTTGTATGATCCTGGGTGCAAAAGAAACGGTTATTGACTCTAGAACTTGGACCTTCCTTGGTGGGAAAAAAGTACTTGCCCCAAGGAAAATCAAATCCACAATGGAGCTCTTTGGCCAAGTTACCCCCGACCGGTATATAAATGTGAGTCCTAATAGAAAACTTAGGATTATGAGTGCAGATGTGTCATACGGACAAAGTAGAATTCCCCAAAACCCTATTGAGCATAACCTTTTCAGGCTGTAATTCCTCCTTTAATGAAGCTTAATCTTTGCCCCATGTGTGGCCACTCAAACGGGGGTCCCTTACTAAAAAAATTTGTGTAGTAGCTAAAATGTCTTCTATTTGCTAGCACAGAAATGGTCGTTGTGAAGGCATCCAAATTCTCGTAGTTCTTAGTAGAGGTGATCAATCTACCATGGGAGTTTTATGAGGGTTGGAAGCTTGGTTGGCCTAAAAAGTGAGTGCAATGTAAGGGGGAGCCTGTACAGCCAAGCTTCTGGATTCACACACTAAGAATAAGTGCGGTTGGGGAAACCTGCGTGGAATCTAGCGAATATTGACCTTGCTTAACCTAGGATTGTGCTTTTTTTCATTGTGCTTGATCAAAGAAAAAATATTGTGTTTGCCAAGTGTTTTCTCAAACATTCAAACAAACAAACACCATCTCACAAATCTGAAAACAAACATTCAACTTGAAATATTTCAAAATTTGGTCAAACTTGCAAACAAACAAGACATTCATTTTGCCTATAATGCATTTGTTGTCTTGTCCAACACATTCACTCTGTCAAATCACATTTGAAGCTTTATGTGTTGTAATTTCTCTAATAAAATGCATTTGCTACTTTCTGAACCACATGTGCTTATCTGAACCGCATTTGCATTTGTCTGAGTCGCATCTGCTTTGCTATAGTGCATTTTCTGCTCTCTGGAACACATTCATTCTGCCTACACCACATTTTCCATTTTCTGTGATGCATTTGCTCTGCTGAGTCACATTTGTCATTTCTGGTGACACATTTTCCTATCTTGTACCACATTCACTTTATAGAATGTCACAATCACCTTTCTGAGTCACATTTTCTTTCTGTAGCACCGCATTTGCTAAACCTAAGACACATATGCTAAATTGTGATGCATTTGAAACCTGGAATGACACATTTGCCTAACAAAAGTTAGAACACTGTTACAGTTTGAAACTCAAGATCAAACTTGTCCACTCTATCATCAAACATCTTTTTCCAGCAACCTTTGTCAAAGACCAGAAAGAAAATTGCTCAAATGTTCCATTTCTTGCACACTTTAGTTACATTTTACTATAGATTCATTTTGGAAAAATTTAGGTGCATCCTTTAGAGTCCATCATCTTCCTTTTCAATCATAAACCAATCCTTAGGTCCTCATTTCATTTTCAGATTTTGGATTAGGAAAAACTTATCATACTTTGCAAAATATTTGCCTTCAAGAGTATGTTATCATTGGACCTAGTCAAAATCATTTCCTTTAGTCATAGTCATCTTGTGAGACCTTTACAACTCATAAGTCAAGTTAGGAAACCTCACTTAGTCATCTTGTTATTTCCATTTAGTCCTTCAAACAAGTCCTTTGATATTCCAAAATTGATACATAGACCTAGCTTTGAGTGGTGGAGTAAACCTCTTTTAGAATTCCATCATTATTTAGACCTTTGCATTTGCATACCTTAGTCCTCATTTTGCATAGCTTATTCCAAAAATCCAAAAAAATAGTGTCATACCTTTGCATAGTCATTCTTTAGGCTTCACTATCATGTCTTCCATCGACCTTGATATGCTCGCTAGTCAAATTGAATACCAATTACTCTGTAATCATCAATACCAACAAGCCATGGACTTCAAAAGACAATTCCTCCAATCCAAAAACCAATGCCTTTCCTACCAACAATCCATAAGTCCTAGTCCTCCATGCATCTACCCTCACTACCAAGAGTCACTTAATGCAATTCATGCCATCAATCTGCAACAAACGTCTACATGTCACCCTTATCCTAACCTTGACAAGGGAATCCAACATTCCATTAATCCATTTCAAGCTTCCATGTCCTATCCTAGTCCTTCATCCACTAATCTAGTCCAAGCCTCCATGCCCTATCCTAGTCCTCCATTCACTAATTCCCTTCAAGTCTCCACTAGTACTTCATCCACAAATCCTTTCCAAGTCACTCCATCACAAGCCACATTTAGTCATGAAAATTCTATCATTGTCCAAAGTCATATCCCATTATCTAAACTTGAGAATGCATGTCAAAACGAAAGTCCAAAGCATGAAATCATAACATCACCTTCAAGTCAAGATCAAGGTAGTCCCTCCCATGACCCCATCCTTAAGTCCATTCAAGAAGTCCTTCAAGACAATTATAGCATTCAAAATACACCTATCCTTGACAAATATGCCAACATTCCCATTCATGTCACCCAAGACAATCCCATTTTTGACCAAGACACGACCATTGACCAAGAAGTCCAAAATAATCCACTCCTTGACCTTTATGCCATTCATGATCAAAATATCAACATTTCCCAAAATGAGACACTTTCCTCCATGGGACACATAGACGATCTTCCTCTAGAACAAGAGTCTTCCACTATGGACATATTTACAAATGATCAAGCTATAGCTGAATTCACTGGATTGTATGACACTGACCATAAAGATGGTTTTGACATTGACTTGGAAGCACCAATAGAATCTCCTGAATATGACATATCACAAGATCATACCAAAGACGTTAATTAGGAATATGTCCAACATGTTAATGAAGCTAATACATCCTATCAATTAGGATCATCTACTTTTATCAGAGCAATTTTTCTTGCAGACGAAAACATTCCAAGTAACAGTGTCCACATACATCATGATGGGTTAGCATCTTGTTTTAAAAATGATAAATACCCCATCACAAACAAAATATTTCAAAGCATGAAATATCAATGCAAAGGACTAGGCATACATGAGCAAGGCATTCAAGAACCAATACAACTTCAGGAAAATTATAGACATCAAGCTCTTGGCTATTCCTCAATCAGCAAATCAAACAATGATAGTGATTCCTCCTCGATATTGGGGGAAAATTTATCTGATACAAATGCCAAAAAAGAGGCCATGAGTAATCCTTTTCATAAGGTTGTTGCCAACACTCCTTCAATCCACACCACAAACCGTCATTCCCAACATCTTAAACCTTCCATTTGAAACCAAGAAAAACAAAAGTCCTACAAATCAAAAATTCAAAATAAAAAGTCAAAGGACATTGAATCAAACAAAAATAAAAGTGGACAAATGAAGTTAAAATGAATCCCAAAGAAAAATGGATCAAGAAAATAAAATATTTCAAAAGAAAAAGTTAATAAAAATGTGGAGCCACAAGACAAGAGGACTCCCACATATAATAAATGTTCACCTCCTTTGAAATGGTCATCAAGCAAGACATATAAAAGTGTTGGTTCCAAACACCATCCCTCCAAATTCCATCATCCAACATCGCAAGTTTAGAAAATAAAAAGTGATTCATCCAAACATCCAAACAATCTTTCCACGTCTACCATCAAAATTCATAACACTACATCTCGCCTAAAGTCTAAAAATCCCACATCACACATCCGTCACACCTTGGCAGCAACTCTTTATCACAAGCACTCTCATGGCACTCTATTGTGATGTGCATATTCTGATAAGGCTAACTCTAGTATCAAAAAGGACCACCATGACATCAAACAGTTGTATGCAAGTGTGATCATTCTGATGAGATAATTATTTTAGAAAGGACATTATTGGCATATCATGGCACTACTCTCTACATCGGTATCGTCAGTGGATTCAGAACAGTCAGTGGTCATCTAAAGCATTAAGGCCATCTGAAAATATCAAAAATACGAAAAATCGTCACCCTAATGAAAACCTGGAAAATAGGCGTCTTCGTGACACCAAAAGAAAAATCCAAAAAGTAAAAAAAAAAATAGTAAAGAGAAAAATTTCATCCAATGGTGAAAACCTGGCATACAGGTGCCTTGGATAAGTACAATGATGAAAACCTAGAAAATAGGTGTCATGTAAAATAAATTGTCTATGTGGACCTTTACACTTGGGGGCAAGTCATCTCATTTCCCATGCCTTCCTCATGAAATTTGTGTCTGTCCATCTAAGCACTATCATTCCCACCCATTCTCCCCACCTACCTTGGTCTTGACATAAAAACATGCACATATAAATTATACTTTGGACAAAAATCTTGACATGTCTATCCTTTGGTCATACACTATTCACAAAATTTCATGTCATTACTTTCATAACATTATTATCCTTATTTGACATAGTCCTTGAAAATCATATGACAATTCCCTTAGTCTCATGTCTCCCACCTTTACCAAGGCCACCTCTCATCCTTTCATGTCTATCACCTATCTTGGCTTTCCCTTGTCAAATGGTCTAAGGATACTCCATCATCCCATTCAATCCTAAAAAGATGTCATTCCAAATGCAATAAGCCTGATCTACATAATATTGCTCGGCATCCTAGTGCATCATCTAAAACATTCTTGGATTTCTTCCAAGCCTGGCTGCAAACCTTAATCTTTCAATCATATTATCATCGTCCTCACATTGTTTTGGGATGTGTCCTTCCCATGTCAAACAACGTTGTCATACCTGCCAATTAGTATTTAGCTTGCTAGGGGCACAATCATTTTTGTTCTTGGATTCTCATGTGTAGGAATTATTCATATGCATTTGTCACAATCCTCATAAAACATCAAAAATCCAAAAAAATCATAAAAACATCAAAAATCCAAAAAAAATCAAAACATTTTAAAAAAATCCAAAAAAATCAAAACATTTCAAAAATCCAAAAAAATCAAAACATGTCAAAAACACAAAAACATTCAAATAACACTTGAAAATCCCAAAAACAAAGTCATAACTCGTCAAGTGAGTCATGTCAGTCAGTCTTTGTTGTTGTCAAACTATGTTGCCTCTGTAATTAAATGTAGGCAAGGCCATCAATCGATGAGCCCCTGAGGCTCCCTAGGTCAGTCCTTTAGTATTCGTCGCGTTAGTCAAATAAGTCAAACATAGTCACACTCAGAAAAAAGATAATTATTCAAAACGTCATTGTCCAAATCATGAACCAAAAGACAACATGGTCCAATTGGCCATTAGATCCAAATTAGACAACATAATCCAATCCATCATACAGTTGAAATCAGTCAAATTGCCAAAACAATGTCAATCTCGTCACTCTTTTGTCCCCTCCAAGATGCGTCCTTCTTGGGCTTGGACCTTGTCAAAACGTCATTTTCCTTTCTAGGATGTGTCCTTCCTAACAATAGGCATCGTCAAACTATCAAATTATCAAACCATCAAACCGTAAAACTATCAAATTGTCAAAGTATCATGCAATCAATCTTTGACAAACAAATATTGGCAAACATATTGAATGGTTATTAATTTTCTGGTATATTTTTTCTTATCTTTTTGTTGCTTTGTCTCTTGGTCATGTTACTAGCTACCTCGAGGATGTCCCACGAAGGATTTAGAGGAGCGATGTTGTCTCATGACTCTTCTTTTATTTGATTGTTGTTTGTGGTTTGTCTTGACAAAAAGACTAGGGAAACTTAGCCCTTAGTATGAGTTAGGACATTCCTTGTATATGATTGTCTATTTTGCAAGTGGATGACCTTGCACACCTTGGTCTATGTCATACCATAGTGTTTGTTGTCCATTTGTCATATTTTACTGCCCAATGATGATTAAATGTAAAGCTTGGCATAGAAAAATATATATCTACAAATTATCTAAACTAGCACTATCTCAACATTCACGTCTTCATTACTAATAGCCATCTTTTCCATGCTAACATTCATCTTTTGTGCTCTAACATTTCTTCTATTCTGCATCTTCCTCATCCTTCACTACTTTTCTTTATCCTCTTGTCCTTCCTCTTCCAGTCCTCTCATAAATCTCGAGAGCACACTCGTGTTCTTTGAATCCACCTATCCTCTCAAGGGGGCATACCACTACCTCCTCATCATTCTTCCTCATCCTATTCTTCATTGGGGCATATCTTTTTTCTATGACACAATGCGATAAACTGCATTGTATCAAAGAGGGGAAAAATGTAGATACCTAGAAATTACCACTAGGCCTATGAATTAATTAAATTCCCTTTGAATCATTCTTGATAATTAAATAATCTTAATTATTTAATTATTATCTAATGTTGCAAAGTCTTCTATTAATTAAATAATCTCAATTATTTAATTAATTAATTTTATCCTTCTATATTTTCTTTTGATTGATTAAATAAATTATTATTTATATAATCACGTCACTAATATATCTTCGACCTCTATAATTAAATAAATCTATACTTGTTTAATTATCTATCATTTTCTACTATAATTAAATAATTATGACAATTATTTAATTATTCATTTTATCCTCTTCTAACACAAATTAAATAAATTTTTATTTAATTAAATGACTTGCCTTTTTGCTCACCTTTTTGAATTTAATTTCTATTTAATCAAAAAGATAACTCATTTTTTTCTCTTGCAATGAGAATGTTTCCATTATTTCAAAATGCAATTTTCCTCTTCGAACTAACTGATTTTGTTGAAAAATCAGTTAATTTCCTCTTCCTATTTCACTTCCGATCTTATCATGTCTCATCTCGATTAATTACAACCATTGATCAAAATAAAAATCTTTTGATCTCAACCATCCATTTTCTATATGCCTCTCTATAATACCATCGTCATTTATCATTTTGACATCTTAAAATATCTTAGAATATCTTACAAAATCTAGAATTCATAGCTATCGTGTTGTTGAGATAATTAAAATCTTCAATAATTTGCTTTGTCATTGTCATAGGCTATAGTTGCATGTTATAAATCTGAGGGAAATTATCATACTCAAGCAAAATGGAGAAGGGTGATGGAGGTCATTCAATGGAAGTGTGAAGATTATGGTGAAATTTTTCTTTATTTCCTTTCATGCATTTCTTTGTTCTCTATCATTAGATTAGGAATTTCAAGTTTATTTATTGTGCTTAATAATCTTAATTCTAATTTTTCTGATTACAACCACTTTTGGCTACCCATCTTTCTGCAACCACCCAAAACTATCATTCTAAACATGAAATTTTGATAAACATCTACTCTAAGACATTGAAACTTATCCTATTGGGGGAGTGGTGTCACATTGATGTGGAATGGCAACCCTTTCCCAATCCCTTAGATAATGAGCTTGTTTCAATTATTTTCATTGAAAAAAAATGATGAAACCAATGAGAGATGTGTTGTAAAACATGATAGCTAATTTAACATGTTAAAAGCTAAGATGATCGATGTGAGTGTATGCAAAGCTATTCTAGATGTGTGCAAGATTAGAAAGATTAAAACCCTAGTTTCCAAATATACTAAATAGATACAACTAAGTTACCATGGAAACCTTTAATGGATGTGTTTAAGCTACTACTGCATAAAATGTTGACCTAAAATGCTCTTAAACATAAAACATGGATGCAAATGAGAGTTATTTTCAACAACATAAGTTTGCTCTGAAAAGGTGGATTTATATTCAATAGATGCAAGGTCTATTTATAGAATAGGAAAAAAGAATGCAATGGCCAAGATCAAAAGAATCAATCAATGGTTAGGATAAAAGAAAAATGGAGGCATGGATCATGGATTCTCATCAAGGGTTGAGAATAAAATTTGATACTTAATCAACAGTTCATAATCATGCAAAGAAGCACACTTTCAAAGCTTGCTCAAGAAACTTGTTGAAAGTTTGTTATAAGGAAGAATATTCTTTTTTTTTCAAATGAAAGAAGAGGGAGAATATTCTCATGGGTGAGGAAAATTAGCATTTAGTTAATTAAAAAAAAAATTAATGTGCAAAGGGAAGGAATATTCCATGAGAATATTCCCTTTTGGAGGAATATGCAAAGGAGGAATATTCTCATGGAATATTCCCTTGCAAGTGGGAGAATTAGATTTAATTAGTAATTTTGACAATTAAAAAAAGTTTCAATTATGCAAATTAAGAGAATTTAGGATATTCATTAAATAATTAACTTATTTAATGAAAGGGGTCGAAATAACATTTAATTAAATAATTAAGATTATTTAATTTAAATGAGAGGATTCAAGGTGTTAAATTAAACATTTTGATTTATCCAATTGAATAGGATGAAAGGTTAGTATGAAAGGGGGAGGAATTAACCTAATTAGATCAATCGTATTAATAGATGAAATAGGCATTTAATTAAATAGCTAGGCTAATTTAATCAAACAACTGAAAGAGGATGGATTTTAGGACAAAATAATGTTAATATATGAGATTTGAGTGTATGATATCATGTAGGAAATTTTTAAGTATCTACATTTTCCCCCTTTTTGAAGTGAGGTAACTATTACATTGGTTCAAAGACTTAACATTTTTTGGATTAAAATTGCTACACAGATCAAAAATTTAAAGAGTTCATTTTTTGGATGCCCGACTATTGCCCCAATAGAAAGAATTAAGCTGGTACCCTGCCCCCTTGAGTTATCGGGTGGAAATTTTGAATTAATTTTGGGTTGATCTTGCAAAAAAGGTTTAATATTCATTCAACTCAAAAAGGACTAGAAAGCTCAGATGTTAGATGTAGATAGATTTGACGATGTATAGACAGTCATCGGCCATGGGTAGCCTCATGTATATTTTAATATATCACACATATTTGATACTTGGATAGAATTGTTAGTAAAGATAGAAGAATAAGAAGAATAAGAAGAATGGATTGGCCATTGATTTTGAGATTGATTCAAAATTACAACAATTCCATTATGCATCAAGAATTTATTAGATATGGTGATGAGATTGATGATTTTCTCATATCTTGGGATTGGGATTTTTCATCATTTCTTATGTTTGATATAACACATAGACACGATGTGTCTTGGTATTGAAAAACAAGATGGCATTGTATCTAGTGTAATGGACCTTGACTCTGAAAATAGATAGAATAGTTCTTGTTCACACCTTAACATACGTAAACCTCATTGGAATGTAGGTTAGAATTTTATAATATATCAGACCAAATAATACACAATAGTCAACAATCTACTCCAAACAACGTCCCTACACACAACTAAGCAAGTATGCACCAATATTATTTTACAAGAATACCCACAAGCACAACAAACGAAAGATAATGATCGATGCCCATTCCTTTCTCTCTAAAACATTGAGACATCATTGAGAGGTCCTAGGAATGGTTCAATAAGATAAATCATAAGAAAAGATAAAAAACAAATAGTTAGATTTATCTATATCTCTTGCCAGTTTAACTTAGCTAAGGTGATTTCTAATGATGATTTCCATTTTTAGAAGGATACATCCTAGGACATGTTATTAGATGGTTTGATTAGGTTTAGGTGTGTGATAGGCTATTGATTCAAACTTTGTTGACTCGTTTACCTACAATTTAGACTTTAGATTTTGATAATTAGGTTCTCACTTTACGACTTGTGATACTTGCCTTCTATTTGTTTTACCAAAGGTTGAAGATGATGTTTGATTTATTATGGGTGCAAGTTTATTGCGGGGGAAAGCGAAATGGGATGGATGGTTTTGGGTTTTTCTAGAATATTTCATTGTTTTTGATAATTTGAAAATATTTTGAGGCTATTTTTGGTCTTTTTGAAATTTTATGTGAATGTTTTAGTTTTCGATTATTTGACGTTGTTTAGGATTTTTTGAATGTTTTCCACTGTTTTGGGTTTTCCCAATTTTCAAATGTTTTGGATTTTTCTACGTTTTCAAATGTTTTTTGCGTTTTTCCAAGAATTTTCAAATGTTTTGGGGTTTTCTAAGTTTCCCAAAAATTTTGGGGTTTTTCTAAATTTTCCAAATGTTTTGGGGTTTTTCTAAGTTTTCCAAATGTTTTGGGGTTTTTCTAAGTTTTCCAAATATTTTTGAGGTTTTCTGATTGACCAAGAACTAACCTAAAAAACTATCCTAGTGGCCTCGGGGGCTTATCAAAGATGAGCCTTGCCTACATTATACACAACAAGACTACGTAGTTCGACTGAGTTGACTTATTGTTGATCAAATATGAACACTTGATGGATTGCTAGTTTATTATGATGGAATCCTAAAGGACTGACCTAGGGTGTCTCGGAGGGACATCAATGATGTCCTTGACTACGTTCAAGCTCAGAGACAACATAGTTCAACAAGGTACCATTTTTGGATTTTTGATGTTTTGACATGTTTAGGGATTTTGATATGTTTTGGATGTTTTTGGATTTTAGTTGTACAATAATTTTGAATGTTTGTGGATTTTTTGGATTTTGATGAACATTTTATGATTTTTTTTGGGATTTTCAGTGAGATTTTAAATAACCTTAAGATATACAAGAACCTGATCTGATCCATAATGAATTTCCCCCAGTGTTATGCAATAGACTACCTTGATATAGGTAGGACAAGATTACCTTCAAAATATGCCAAGTAGCTCTAAAGGGAAATACGATACTTTACAATATCAAGCTATGATACAAACATGAATGGCTGAATAAATAGGATGAATGTTGAGATGGGTGGATGCAATTGAAAGAATGATAGGATGAAGAGCCAAAGATGGATGTAGGTGCTTTATTTACACAAGGCACCTATTTTCTAGGTTATCACCAATGTACTTTCCCAAAGTGCCACTGAAGTGGTTTTTACTAAAGGATGATTTTTTCTTTTCTGTTTTCAATCCTTTTTCTTTTTTTTTTGTACTTTTGATTTTTTTAAATTTTTTTGTGTTTTCAAAATTACACCCTTCAAGCCTAGGCATAACACTTTTTAAGATGTAGATTTTTGGTTGGTTCTTGCAAGGTTTTTCCTTCAAGTGTTGATAATTGATATGCCCCTAAACCATAGCTTGTTGTGACAACAAATGGAGCTAACCAGTTAGGCTAAAATATTTCCTTACTATCCTAATCTAGAAGATTTTTCTGATTCTTAGGAAAAGATCCCTTGCCTAGAATGAACAACTCTTGATCTTCTTGTTATAGCTCTATTTCAGTCAGTTTTGATATACTTGCAAATGATTAAGGGCATTAACATGATGCTCATCCAAGAATTCTAACTCATTTAGTTGAGATACTTTGTATTATTCATCAGTGATTAGGTTCTATAATGCCACTTGTAGTGAAGGAAGCTCGACCTCAATAGGCAAGATGGCTTCTAATTTGTATACCAAGGAGAACTGGGTTGAACCTATGGGTGTGTGGATACTGGTTCAATAGGCCCATAGGGAAAGATTTAACTACAAATGCCAGTCATGGTTAGCTTCATTGACCATTTTCTTTAGGATATTTAGAATGGTCTTGTTTGTATCCTCAACTTGACTGTTGCCTTGGGGGTAATAGAGGGTAGTGAATTGATGTTGGATGTTGAATCTTTGGAATAGCTCTTTCACATCTTGATTCTTGATGGGTGTTCCATTGTCTGAGATAAGGGCTTGTAGAACACCATAATGATAGATGAGGTAATTCAAGATAAACCTAGCAATTTGCTTCCCCATTATGTAGGTCATAGGAATGGCTTCAACCCACCTAGTAAAGTATTCATTGGTCGTTATGATGAACTTATGGCCATTAGATGAGGTTGGAGAAATCTTTCCTATGAGGTCAATCCCCCACTACGAGAAAGGCCAAGGTGCAACCATTGGTTTTAACTCCCGTTTCAAAGCATGAATCAAACATCCATGTTGTTGGCACTGGACACACTTCTACATGTACTGATGGGCTTCTCTTTCCATGGTTGGCCAGTAATACCCCATCCTCAATAGTTTCTTAGCTCAAGTCATACCACTAGAATGGGAACCATATATGCCTTTGTGAACTCATGTTAAAGCGATCAAGGCTTCCTCTTGGTTAAGACATCATAGTAATGTCCCCTTGACAAGGAACATTGATTCATCACATAATTTAGATATCAAAGGGTTCTCTACATAGATGGGTGCTTCTGCTAGTTCTACGATCACTTGTCCTTTGATTTCTTTGCGCTTCACATACTCTATGTCAAATTTGGTCAAGATAATTACCCATTTGGCCATTCACGCATTGAGGGTATCTTTAGGTAATAGGTATTTCAACGGGCTGATCTTTGCAATAAGCTTGATTTGATGCGACAAAATGTAATCTATGAACTTTTGTGAAGCAAAAACTATAGCTAAGCATGCTTTCTCAATGGATGAATAGTTCATTTCATATCTCACCAAGGTCCTGCTGACGTAATAAATGGATCTTTCCTTTCTGTTTTCATCATGTTGTGCTAGAAGAGCACCTAGTGTTGTTGGTGTTGCTGAGATATATAAGATCAATGCCTTGTTTGGTATCAGTGGCATGAGCACTGGGGGTGTCAATAGGTAGTCCTTGATTTTCTAGAAGGATTTATCACACTTCTCATCCCACTTGTATGTTATTCCTTTATGGAGAAGATGTGGGAAAGGATGGATCTTATCTGATAGTTGCACTATGAACCTTGTAATGGATTACAATCTCCCTTGTAGCCCTCTCATTTTTTTTAGTGTTTGTGCGAAGGTTCCATGTTTAGGATGGATTTCACTTTTTTAGGATCTATTTCTATCCCTCTTTGTGACACGATGTAGCCAAGAAGCTTCCCTAATGTAACCACAAAGACACACTTTTTTGGGTTCAGTCATACATTATATTCTTTGAGCCTATCGAAGATGGGTCCTAATACCTCTATGTGCTCACTCCTTTTCTTTGGTTTGGAAAAGATATTATCCACATAGTCTTTGACTATTTTGTGGACCATATCATGAAAGATGAGGGTCATTTCTCTTTGATAGGTTGCTCTTGCATTCTTCAGCCCAAATAGCATCATGTTCCAACAATATGTTCCCCATGGACAAGTGAATGTTGTTTTATGTTGATCCTCCTTGGCGATCATGATTTGGTTATAGCCTAAAAAACCATCCATGAGTGATAAAATTTCATGTCCAGCTGTTAAATAAACAATGATGCTGATGTTAGGAAGATGGAAATCATCCTTTGGACATGCTTTGTTCAATTCTCTGAAATCTGTGCATATTTTGATGCCCTTAGTGGGTTTGGAAACTAGTACTAGGTTGGAAATCCACTCAGGATAATCAATCGGTTAGATAAATCTGACGTCAAGGAGATTTTGTAACTCAAATTTTACTACGAGTGCTATATGAGGGTGCATTTTTCTTAATTTCTACTTAATTGGTTTGGATTCAAGGTAGATTTCTAAATGATGCACAACCACTTCTAGATCCAACACTGGCATATCTATGTATGACCATGCAAAGTTGGCTTTGTGCTCTTTTAGGAATCCTGCTAGGTTTTTTTGATCTTCGGTGCCTCTTTTGTTACCACATTTACTGGAGTGGCCTTTTCTGCTAGCATTGCTAACTTTTCTAAATACATTGCACTAAAGGGGAGATTGAATCCCTCATCCTTTGGTGCCCCAAAGAGGTTTCTCCCTCGGATGTGTCCTTTCCTTTTACTATTTTAGGATTAGAATGTGCTACAGTGTGGTTTTCACTTAAAGTTTTGCATGTTAGTTGCATGTCATCAATTTTGCAACTAAAGGATTCAATCATCTCCCCGTAGTACACCTATGTGTTTAGTTCTATATCAAAAAAAAGTTTGTGATATGCCCATGGTAAGTTATCATGGAGTCCCATGAATTCTGAGATGGCTTCATCGTTTTTGAATAAATCTAGAATTGAGGGTCCTCGTTGGTCCCAGTCAATGAGTTGTGGGTATACTAGGCTTATTTAAGTCTTTTGGTGATTGGGGGTGAAATATGTTATGGATATCATGTAGAGAGTGTTATTCTCAAATAGATCAGCAACGTCGAGAGGGAAGTCACCTAGGGTAGTATCATGAGATGTTGGTAACCAGGAGGAAGCCTCAACTCGTTTAGCAGAAGTACCTTTTCCAATAAGGGTAACCTTGCTAGTAGTATAGCCTAGGCTAAGATTCTTTGGATGTTTCTCAGGAATGATGGGTTCTAGAAAACCGTTGTCATTTTGTCCTAGTTTCTTGTTCTTGTTGTACCCCTATCCCTTCATTAGTTGTAAGCCTTTATTGTCATCTTCCATAGGTAGAACGGGTACAGGTTGATCATATTGATATAGTAGTTTAGCGATATCCTCCTCATTTACATCTTCTAAGTTGTTTAGATCCCCCCATTTGGTGAAGGGGGTTGATGCCATAGTTAATGTTTCAGTTACTTTTTTGATATGTGTGGGTTTCCCATGAGACTTGGCAGAAAGAGGTAGCTCTCCCAAGACAAAAGTGCCCTTCATTAGTTTATAATTTCCACAACCATCATCTTGGATCACTGCTTTGATGTTGGGAATGTTCTACACAATGGGTGTTTTTGTTTTTGTAGTAGATGCAAGGGTAGATGGCTCAACAAATGAGGTAGAAGGTGTAGGTACTTCATCATTTTTAGGGATTTGGGGTATTTTTAAAAACTTTTCCTCAAGATTCTTGTAGTAGTAAAAGGGCTTAGGATCTCTATGGATAGTAACTTCTCTATCCTCAAAAGGAAACTTTACACATTGATGATATGTTGAAGCTACAAATTTTAAGGCATGAATCCATGGTCAACCAAGCAAGATGTTGTAGGGGAGATCAAGGTCTAACACTTGGCATGTAGTTTTTGCAATGACAGGTCCCACTTGGATGGGTAATGTGATGATGCCTTGCGATACCCATTCTTGATCATCATATGCTCTAGTGGTGGTACTTTTTGCTTTCTCAATAGTATCCTCTGAATATCCCAGGTTCTTGATCAACTGAAGGGTGAAAATTTTAAAACCATCACCTCCATCTACTAAGGCTATTTTAACCTTGTTCTTATGAATAATGACCTCAAGGTGTAAAGCACGATTATGAGATGGTTCCGATGGTATGTAGTGCCCCTCCGTTATGACCTTTCTGGATTTTGTGTAAGTGTTTATTTGCATTATGGTTGTTTTGTGTGTGATTAGTTTTATGTAGTTAACACAATATTTGTTGAAATTGTGTACTCAATTAATTAATATAGCATTGAGTAAATAAAACTAGAAATTAAGATGAAAATTAAATAAATTAGTTTTATAAAATATTAAGTAAAGAGTTATTAATAAATAAATAAACTAATTGTTTTAAAAAAAAAGTATTCTTTTAATGATATTCGATAAGAATTAATAAATTATTAGTTGTTCAAAGATAATTATCATTTAATGATTTAATTCAATTAATAAATTTAAAAGTGAGAAAATATTAGAGAGGATTAAATATTAAAATTGTACTCAAGTTTGAAAGCAAGGAAAAGAATCATTTATTGCTAAATAAATAAATAATAATAAAGCATCATTTTGGGAAGAGTAAAAGGCAAGGGAAGCTGGAAAAAGATATGCTTTATCTTCCTTTGTCTCATCACCTTCCAGGTAGAGATTTCAATCTTTGAAACTCATAAATTAGAATTCAAGAGGCATCTTTGGGGGGAAAATAAATAAATAAATGCTTGCACTACACAATACTTTTGAAAGAAAATTACAAATTATGGGTTTTATTTTGATATTGTTTTTCGATCTAAATTGATTTCGGAGATCTAGTGTGAAGGAAGGATCTGTGGCTGTGAGGTGGAGGGATTCTATTCATCCTCATCATTTCTAAGCATAGGTTTCAGGTTGGCCATTGATTTTCTCTATTGCATTTGATTGCTATCCTCTTAAAACTTCATTATATTGCTATGGGTTCGCAATTGTTAATAGTGTTGTTATTAAATTTCATTTAAGGGCAGAGGGAGGATTTCTTGGTATTCGATGGTTGTCTTGCTGCAAGTCTAATGTTAATTCTCTTGGAAGCTTGGATTATGATTGTTCTCCCACTTGGTTCTCCGGATAAACACTTTTGCTTGCATTTTTTTTTGAAAGTTTCTTGATCTATTTCAACAAACTTATTTCATGTTCATTATGTAATAATTGTACTCTAAGAGATGATGTAGATGAAGGCGTCCTTTATATTGTCATGAGCTTTGTCTATGTTTTTATTCTTTACATCATAAGGCGTACCATGAAACCATGCGGCTATTACCTTATTCTCTGCATATAGTTGTAAGGTAGGATGTATGTACTCAAACAATTTCCCTGTTTCCATTCACAACCTATCACTGCGGCAATGCTTGAACATAATAAGATGTTTATAGGTTTAAATAATTTCTCTAATTTCGTTTGTCAGCCAGTCTAAGCCGCAGCACAAGATCTTAATAGGAAGGTTATAGATTTAAATAACCTGCTTGGTTCTGCTGTCAATCTATCACAGTTGCAGCGCTTGAAAATAAAATATTGTCTTTTACTAGCATAACAAAGAGCTTCCCATTGATCGTGGTGAAGTTTATCTTCCTTACTGGCGCGTCTCTAGAACTCGCCACCAAACAGAAAACGTGTCTAGCTCAGAATAGAAAAAGTTGTTCATTATTTCTCCTCCTCTCAAGCCACGTATTTGCACCTCACCTTTCTCCTTCCCTTCTGACTGGTGAACAACATTTTGGATTTGATAATAATGCAAGTAGACAACGATATTTCCAAATTACAATATTCACTTTCTAATATACTTGGCAACCTGTCCCTGTTCGGCATTTAGAGTTGAGAAATTGTACATAATTTAGCAATCTCCCTGAAATCATTGATCACCTATCACAGCCGCAACCTTTCGACTTGCAAGGGTGTTGAAACTTGAATAATCTCTCTAATTTCCATAGTTTTGTTGCTTCCCTATCGGCCTCTGTTGTATATTCAGAATAATACAGGAAAACTCTAGAGGATTGCTCAAGATATTTTGATAGTACTGCTTATCATGGCCTCCACTGTGCTAAGAAATTTATGAGCTTTCTTCCAATGCCTAATTCAAAACTACAATACTGATTAAAGAAGAACATGGCTAAGCTTATCCTTTGATAAAAGGAAGACAGATCTTTAATTTATCTTTCCAAATAGCAACCGAAGCACCAAGTTCTCGATTAAATTAGATGACTAAGCTAGTTTCTTTACGGATTGCTTCCTTGTATGAACTACATTATTTTAGTAGAGGCATAAGAAAAGATGTGAAGTACTTTGCTTTCCTAGATGTGTACGAATAAGAAATTTAGGTTCTGATGTATATATCCACCAAAATATGTAATAGCTAGATATCTAAATTTTTCTTTAAGAAAACTCAGGAAAGAGTTAAATGAAGCGAGTAGAGAACCCGAAACAATCTTGTTGTAAAATAGTTCTCTTCTATTTGATTAATCCTTTAGTTTTCTAATGAGACCTTCAGAAGAAATAATTCTCCCAAATTAATTGAGCCAGTTACACATTTCATCTTCTTATAATTCTAGTTTACTAAAGCCCAAATGGTCCTGTTAAAAATTTAAAGTTTAAGGATTAAACTCACAAATAGTGTATTGACGGGAATTGTATTGTGCAAAAGTGTATTTGTTTATATTTCCTTAAAGTTTTCTGATATTCATAATTTATGTTAGCTAGAGATGTAAATCTAACGTTCAGCCTTACTGATTTAGACAATGATAAATGATGAGTTTGCTTTAAGGTGACTTGTTGAGGAATTAGGCTAAGGGAATAGTGATTTTATATCAAAAGATGTATAAAGTAATTTAAAAAGATTGGAAAATTGCTTAAAGAAAGGTTAACTCATTAGGTTAGATATGTAGGAGTTTAGATCTATTAATTTTGGAAATTAAGATTATAGTTGGTTTTATTCTTATAAAGGAAATTAGAGATAATTAAAAATAAATAAAAATAAGATGAAATATTCTATGTGTTTATTATTTGAAAATTATTTTAAATTCATATGAGAAAAGAATATTTTTGGACTTCTTAGATAATTTATTGTGTTTAAGTTATGTTGAAGAAATGAATTTTAGTGAATGATTTTTCTAAAAGGAAATGTTTCGAAAAATAATTATGTAAGATGTAGTTAAATTAGGTGCAACAATTAATTTAAAGAGAAGAAAGAGAATGATTAAATAGTTTAGATGATTAATTGAGTAATATTAAGGAGGTTCTTGAATTATATCGTTGTAAAGTTATTAACTTGTTTTATATAAAGGAATTAAGTAATCTTGACAAAAAAGAGAGTGATAGAATTAGGAATGGAGATTGTTGTTATTTAAGAGTAACAATATAATGTGTAAATTGGAATATATTTGTTTTAATTTGTGTCTTATGGCTTAAAAACATCAGATTATATCTTCACCTCGCAATATTGTGATAGCCTTAAATGTTGGAAATGATTGATCTTTAAAATAATGTTCTTTTTAGATTGTATTTCTTATTGAATGAATGGATATATTGTATTTGAATGTGTGGTTTTATGGATTGTTTTGATAGATCCTTTTAATGTGACTTTTCGTGAGTTGATTTTGAGTTGGGGATTTTCTCTCAATTAATGTATGTTGCTATTCGTTAGGAACCCATATGTTTTCTTTTGGTTCTTTACCCTAAATGGTAAATTGGTTGATGTTATCATTGTCATGATTGATGATTCTGCTTGAGTTGTTAATGAGTCAAATTGAAAAGTTCTTTGAGTTATGGGTATTCCGAGAGGAGAAAATAGAGGTTTCCCTTGGATTTCCGATTTAGTTCGTATCGAAGTTGTTGATGTTGTTTGAATGGAGTTGTTGATCTTATTTTGATGTATTCTCTCATTATTTTTGAATCGCAATTAGTTCTTGTGGCCTTGCAATTATTGTTGTCAGTTCTTTGATGGGGAAACCCTAGTGTAAATTTTATGAGAATCTTCCAGAGGCTTATTTTTATTGTTGGTCAATGTCCCTCCTTTTTATGTGCCTTTGAAGTGGCAAGTGTTTTGGTTTCATGATTTTGAAAGGGTTGTACAGGAATCGTTGAGATTTTGATTATGTATTTATAGCGAGATGGGTAATGCCTCGCATGCTTCTCTATTGGGATCTAATGTTCTTGTTAAGTTGTACAACCCTTGTTTTGCAGTTTGATGTTGTTGGGTCTCTAGGGAGAGTGGCTCCTCGTGGGGGCCGGCACCCCGTTTAAGGGGAAGGGCACAGGATAACCCACGAGTGAGTTAGTAATCAAGTGAAAACCTAATAATTAACTTAGGAGGGTTGGGTAGTAATATCATTATAAGATTTTAAAAATGGATGCCTCATCTTCATTAGTGCTTTTGCAGACTAATGGAAGGCTGAGAAGGTCGTGGTTGGCAAGGTCGTGACCTCATCTTCACGAGAGGTCTATGGCTCCGCATGAGTCACCCTATGGACCGGCGCTTCCAGTTGGGAGGAAGGGCACAGGACAGCCATAGATGGGACCGACGCCTCCAGTTGTGAGGAAGAGCACAGGATAGCCTATGTAGGACTATGCAATGACACTCTCCCCTAGTTTCCCATGTGTTTTACTTTATTGTGTTCCTCTGGAAGTATATTATGGGAGTTGGTTTAGTTTGTGGTTGAATGGACCTATATTGATTTCGGAGTATTGCCTTGATACATCTTTGGTGTACTTTGTGGTCTTGTATGATCTCATTGATATTTGACTTATGACCTTTTACTTTTATGGTACTGTGATATGATGTTATTGTATTGGTTAGTTGCAATTTGGAATTGTATTATGTTTATTAATTCAGTTTGATTTGGAAGTGTTTCATGATCATCCTTTGGTTACTTTTTTTATTGGTCATTGCTTTGATTTATGTGATGGGATCTATGACTTTAAGTTATTATGTTCTCTTGGATGTTGTTGATTTTGTCATTGTAATCTTGAGTTTTATGATACTTTTGTATGATGTTGAGTCTTGTGGTTCCCTGTTTGAATGTTCTTGGTTGAGGACTCTTTTTTGTCAGCCCTTTAGCACGGGGGGTCTTCAGACCCACATGGTCGGGTGGAACGTGCTAAGCACCCCATTGGGTCCCCAGTCGAGGATTGGTGCAGTTACAGCGACTCCAGAGTTGTATTTGTTTTGGGAGCCATTTATGATACTTTATGTTCATCTATTCATTTGTATCATGTTATCTTGTGTATGGTTTCCATTTATGATTGGAAACACTATTGTATCATTGTACCTCTAGAACATTGTACTGTAATGTAATGTTAAACTCGGTGTGGTTATTGGCCATGGCAGTTGTTATTCATTGTGTTGAGTTAATTATGTATATGTTGTACTTACTCAAATGGTTTCTTATCAATGAATCTTCATGTATGTGTTATATTTGTTAATGTTTACTTGGTTATGGATTATATCTTGGCTTTTATTCTTTATTGTTGTTGTGTGGATCTAAGTCTCGTAATGACTCCTCGTGTACCCCAAGGGATGTATGTGTTAGTGAATCTACTTAAATGAAATTTATGATATGACTTAATGTGTAATACATGTATGTTATGTTTATTTAAAAAAAAATTGTTGTAATTATTGTTTATTTGTCCTTTGGGGTTCACACGGCGGGGCGTTACAACATGGTATCACAGCCTAGGTTCATACAATGGGCACTATGTGTGCTCACTATGTAACCTTGCGCTTAGACCCGTGAGTCTTGAGTTTCACTTTTTTTTTGTGATTGTTGTGAACCTGAGTTTCCTCTATTAATTGGTGTCGGGTTGATGGTGCAGGAAACTGATGGGAAAGGATAGGACCCTTAGTGTAGTGTGCAATGCACCAGTATCCTTCCTGTCGGGGATGCTCTATGGACCCTTGAGTTTTAGTGTGATCTTTTTCTTGGTGATGTGTTTTATGTGTGTGAATATGTCAAGTGTTCGTGGAATCTGCGATTTTGTTGTCCTTGAGTGATGAATTATGTTTTCCTGAATCTGTGAAGGTGTAAAATTTTTCCTTTTTATTGATATTGAGGTAGGATTTGGTGTTGAATAATGGTTAAAGTGGAGTTCTGTGTGTGAAAATTATGAGTTTTTACGAAGATGTGAGGTTTTGTGGATAATTATTCTATGATTTTTAACATAATATGGTATCTTGAGGTTAAGACACAACTTGAATTATTGGTACTAATGTGCAATGTTCTATGATAGCTTTTGATTTACAGGAAGTTGGCTTCAGAAACGTAGCAATGAAGGTAATGCAATTGTAATATTTAGGTATAGATACTTATAATTTCAAGTGGTAATTCATTTTGATGTAGTAGATGAATTAGGTTTATGGTTAGCATCCTTACGTGAATATTGTCTAACTAATAAGAAGCAAACTATTTACGAGTTACTAGAATTGTTTTGACTATTATGTGTGGTTTAGTGGGAGGGACAGTGTGGTATCAGTCACTCGCGAGCACCCTACTATGTTGGGAGTTCCTCTCACAATGTATTTGTGATATATATGTATTGTGCACAACGTTTGTTTGCATGCAGGATTGCAGGAACTAAGTCTCGATTCCACCTGCATTGTCAGGACAGGGCAAGCATTATATACACCCAATGGGTTTGACGTTGAACATAGGAGCTGACAAGAAATTTTCCCCAATCTAGTTCGCCATCCGTCCTTGTGTTGATTGATGGGTCCGGTTGTAACCTCGTCCTCATTTTCATTTTTGGTAGCATTGACCTTCTTTTGGTGTGTTTAATCTTCATTGCTTACTTGACGACGTTTAATTGGTGATTTTGTTATTGTGTGCTTGTGCTTATAATTGTTGATATTGTTGTGTTATCATGTTTATGCTTGAGCTCGACTTCCCGGAGTAAGTCAAAGCCTTGGGGGGGAGGATGTAGTGCCCCTCCGTTATGACCTTTCTGGATTTTGTGTAAGTGTTTATTTGCGTTATGGTTGTTTTGTGTGTGATTAGTTTTATGCAGTTAACATAATATTTGTTGAAATTGTGTACTCAATTAATTAATATAGCATTGAGTAAATAAAACTAGAAATTAAGATGAAAATTAAATAAATTAGTTTTATAAAATATTAAGTAAAGAGTTATTAATAAATAAATAAACTAATTGTTTTCAAAAAAAAGTATTCTTTTAATGATATTCGATAATAATTAATAAATTATTAGTTGTTCAAAGATAATTATCATTTAATGATTAAATTCAATTAATAAATTTAAAAGTGAGAAAATATTAGAGAGGATTAAATATTAAAATTGTACTCAAGTTTGAAAGCAAGGAAAAGAATCGTTTATTGCTAAATAAATAAATAATAATAAAGCATCATTTTGGGAAGAGTAAAAGGCAAGGGAAGCTGGAAAAAGATATGCTTTATCTTCCTTTGTCTCATCACCTTCCAGGTAGAGATTTCAATCTTTGAAACTCATAAACTAGAATTCAAGAGGCATCTTTGGGGGGAAAATAAATAAATAAATGCTTGCACTGCACAATACTTTTGAAAGAAAATTACAGATTATGGGTTTTATTTTGATATTGTTTTTCGATCTAAATTGATTTCGGAGATCTAGTGTGAAGGAAGGATCTGTGGCTGTGAGGTGGAGGGATTCTATTCATCCTCATCATTTCTAAGCATAGGTTTCAGGTTGGCCATTGATTTTCTCTATTGCATTTGATTGCTCTCCTCTTAAAACTTCATTATATTGCTATGGGTTCGCAATTGTTAATAGTGTTATTATTAAATTTCATTTAAGGGCAGAGGGAGGATTTCTTGGTATTCAATGGTTGTCTTGCTGCAAGTCTAATGTTAATTCTCTTGGAAGCTTGCTTTGTGATTGTTCTCCCACTTGGTTCTCTGGATAAACACTTTTGCTTGCATTTTTTTTGAAAGTGTCTTGATTTGTTTCAACAAACTTATTTCATGTTCATTATGTAATAATTGTACTCTAAGAGATGATGTAGATGAAGGTGTCCTTTATATTGTCACGAGCTTTGTCTATGCTTTTATTCTTTACATCATAAGGCGTGCCATGAAACCATGCGGCTATTACCTTATTCTCTGCATATAGTTGTAAGGTAGGGTGTATGTACTCAAACAATTTCCCTGTTTCCGTTCGCAACCTATCACTGTGGCAATGCTTGAACATAATAAGATGTTTATAGGTTTAAATAATAACTCTGATTTCGTTTGTCAGCCGGTCTCAGCCGTAGCACATGATCTTAATAGGAAGGTTATAGATTTAAATAACCTGCTTGGTTCTGCTGTCAATCTATCACAGTTGTAGCGCTTGAAAATAAAATATTGTCTTTTACTAGCATAAAAAAGAGCTTCCCATTGGTCATGGTGAAGTTTATCTTCCTTACTGGCGCGTCTCTGGAACTCGCCACCAAATAGAAAATGTGTCTAGCTCAAAATAGAAAAAGTTGTTCATTATTTCTCCTCCTCTCAAGCCACGTATTTGCACCTCACCTTTCACCTTCCCTTCTGACTGGTGAACAACATTTTGGATTTGATAATAATGCAAGTAGACAGCAATATTTCCAAATTACAATATTCACTTTCTAATATACTTGGCAACCTATCCCTGTTCGGCATTTAGAGTTGATACATTGTACAGAATTTAACAATCTCCCTGAAATCATTGATCACCTGTCACAGCTGCAACCTTTCGACTTGCAAGGGTGTTGAAACTTGAATAATCTCTCTAATTTCCATAGTTTTGTTGCTTCCCTATCGGCCTCTGTTGTATATCCAGAATAATACAGGAAAACTCTAGAGGATTGCTCAAGATATTTTGATAGTACTGCTTATCATGGCCTCCACTGTGCTAAGAGATTTATGAGCTTTCTTCCAATTCCTAATTCAAAACTACAATACTGATTAAAGAAGAACATGGCTAAGCTTATCCTTTAATAAAAGGAAGATAGATCTTTAATTTATCTTTCCAAATAGCAACCGAAGCACCAAGTTCTCGATTAAATTAGATGACTAAGCTAGTTTCTTTACGGATTGCTTCCTTGTATGAACTACATTATTTTAGTAGAGGCATAAGAAAAGATGTGAAGTACTTTGCTTTCCTAGATGTGTACGAATAAGAAATTTAGGTTCTGATGTATATATCCACCAAAATATGTAATAGCCAGATATCTAAATTTTTCTTTAAGAAAACTCAGGAAAGAGTTAAATGAAGTGAGTAGAGAACCCGAAACAATCTTGTTGTAAAATAGTTCTCTTCTATTTGATTAATCCTTTAGTTTTCTAATGAGACCTTCAGAAGAAATAATTCTCCCTAATTAATTGATCCAGTTACACATTTCATCTTCTTATATTTATAGTTTACTAAAGCCCAAATGGTCCTGTTAAAAATTTAAAGTTTAAGGATTAAACTCACAAATAGTGTATTGACGGGAATTGTATTGTGCAAAAGTGTATTTGTTTATATTTCCTTAAAGTTTTCTGATATTCATAATTTATGTTAGCTAGAGATGTAAATCTAGCATTCAGCGTTACTGATTATATAATGATAAATGATGAGTTTGCTTTAAGGTGACTTGTTGAGGAATTAGGCTAAGGGAATAGTGATTTTATATCAAAAGATGGATACAGTAATTTAAAAAGATTGGAAAATTGCTTAAAGAAAGGTTAACTCATTAGGTTAGATATGTAGGAGTTTAGATCTATTAAATTTGGAAATTAAGATTATAGTTGGTTTTATTCTTATAAAGGAAATTAGAGATAATTAAAAATAAATAAAAATAAGATGAAATATTCTATGTGTTTGTTATGGGTAAATTATTTTAAATTCATATGAGAAAAGAATATTTTTGGACTTATTAGATAATTTATTGTGTTTAAGTTATGTTGAAGAAATGATTTTGAGTGAATGATTTTTCTAAAAGGAAATGTTTCAAAAAATAATTATGTAAGATGTAGTTAAATTAGGTGCAACAATTAATTTAAAGAGAAGAAAGAGAATGATTAAATAGTTTAGATGATTAATTGAGTAATATTAAGGAGGTTCTTGAATTATATCGTTGTAAAGTTATTAACTTGTTTTATATAAAGGAATTAAGTAATCTTGACAAAAAAGAGAGTGATAGAATTAGGAATGGAGATTGTTGTTATTTAAGAGTAACAATATAATGTGTAAATTGGAATATATTTGTTTTAATTTGTGTCTTATGGCTTAAAAACATCAAATTATATCTTCACCTCGCAATATTGTGATAGCCTTAAATGTTGGAAATGATTGATCTTTAAAATAATGTTCTTTTAGATTGTATTTCTTATTGAATGAATGGATATATTGTATTTGAATGTGTGGTTTTATGGATTGTTTTGATAGATCCTTTTAATGTGACTTTTCATGAGTTGATTTTGAGTTGGGGATTTTCTCTCAATTAATGTATGTTGTTATTCGTTAGGAACCCATATGTTTTCTTTTGGTTCTTTACCCTAAGTGGTAAATCAGTTTATGTTATCATTGTCATGATTGATGATTCTGCTTGAGTTGTTAATGAGTCAAATTGAAAAGTTCTTTGAGTTATGGGTATTTCGAGAGGAGAAAATAGAGGTTTCCCTTGGATTTCTGATTTAGTTCGTATCAAAGTTGTTGATGTTGTTTGAATGGAGTTGTTGATCTTATTTTGATGTATTCTCTCATTATTTTTGAATCGCAATTAGTTCTTGTGGCCTTGCAATTATTGTTGTCAGTTCTTTGATGGGGAAACCCTAGTGTAAATTTTATGAGAATCTTCCAGAGGCTTATTTTTATTGTTGGTCAATGTCCCTCCTTTTTATGTGCCTTTGAAGTGGCAAGTGTTTTGGTTTCATGATTTTGAAAGGGTTGTATGGGAATCATTGAGATTTTGATTATGTATTTATAGCGAGATGGGTAATGCCTCGCATGCTTCTCTATTGTGATCTAATGTTCTTGTTAAGTTGTACAACCCTTGTTTTGCAGTTTGATGTTGTTGGGTCTCTAGGGAGAGTGGCTCCTCATGGGGGCCGGCGCCCCGTTTAAGGGGAAGGGCACAGGATAACCCACGAGTGAGTTAGTAATCAAGTGAAAACCTAATAATTAACTTAGGAGGGTTGGGTAGTAATATCATTATAAGATTTTAAAAATGGATGCCTCGTCTTCATTAGTGCTTTCGCAGACTAATGGAAGGCTGAGAAGGCCGTGGTTGGCAAGGTCATGACCTCATCTTCACGAGAGGTCTATGGCTCCGCATGAGTCACCCTATGGACCGGCGCCTCCAGTTGGGAGGAAGGGCACAAGACATCCATAGATGGGACCAGTGCCTCCAGTTGGGAGGAAGAGCACATGACAGCCCATGTAGGACTATGCGATGACACTCTCCCCTAGTTGCCCATGTGTTTTACTTTATTGTGTTCCTCTGGAAGTATATTATGGGAGTTGGTTTAGTTTGTGGTTGAATGGACTTATATTGATTTCAAAGTATTGCCTTGATACATCTTTGGTGTACTTTGTGGTCTTGTACGATCTCATTGATATTTGACTTATGACCTTGTACTTTTATGGTACTATGATATCATGTTATTGTATTGGTTAGTTGCAATTTGGAATTGTATTATGTTTATTAATTCAGTTTGATTTGGAAGTGTTTCATGATCATCGTTTGGTTACTTGTTTTATTGGTCATTACTTTGATTTATGTGATGGGATCTATGACTTTAAGTTATTATGTTGTCTCTTGGATGTTGTTGATTTTGTCATTGTAATCTTGAGTTTTATGATACTTTTGTATGATGTTGAGTCTTGTGGTTCCCTGTTTGAATGTTCTTGGTTGAGGACTCTTTCTTGTCAGCCCTTTAGCATGGGGGGTGGGTCTTCGGACCCACATGGTCAGGTGGAACGTGCTAAGCACCCCATTGGGTCCCCAGTCGAGGATTGAGAGGTGCGGATTGGTGCAGTTGCAGTGACTCCAGAGTTGTATTTGTTTTGGGAGCCATTTATGATACTTTATGTTCATCTATTCATTTGTATCATGTTATCTTGTGTATGGTTTCCATTTATGATTGGAAACACTGTTGTATCATTGTACCTCTAGAACATTGTACTGTAATGTAATGTTAAACTCGGTGTGGTTATTGGCCATGGCAGTTGTTATTCATTGTGTTGAGTTAATTATGTATATGTTGTACTTACTCAAATGGTTTCTTATCAATGAATCTTCATGTATGTGTTATATTTATTAATGTTTACTTGGTTATGGATTATATCTTGGCTTTTATTCTTTATTGTCGTTGTGTGGATCTAAGTCTCGTAATGACTCCTCGTGTACCCCAAGGGATGTATGTGTTAGTGAATCTGCTTAAATGAAATTTATGATATGACTTAATGTGTAATACATGTATGTTATGTTTATTAAAAATAAAAAATAAAAAAAATTGTTCTAATTATTGTTTATTTGTCCTTTGGGGTTCACATGGCGGGGCGTTACATGGTAGGTCTTGTTCTAAGAAGGTGAGAAGATGAGGGATAATGATATGCCCTACCATAGCTTGAAACTTCTCTATATCCATATCCTTAGGGATAGATGATGAGGATAAAGCTTTCTCTAAGATTTCCCTATGTGTGGTAGATAGCTCAATAGTTCCAAGATAGAAATCTATGTGGGGGTCTTCTTAAGTTGATCTAGGAGACTATATTTGCTAGGGATTCATGTTGGTAAAGTAGGTTGTACCCTTGGTTGAGATGAAACTCCTTGGATGGTGATCTTGAAACATCATGTGGTGACTCCACACTCCACACTAGGTCCTTTGATGGTGACAACGGTGATGACATTGTCATAGGAAGAAACGAAATTGGAATAGACATGTTGCATGTTTGTGTAATGCTTACCTTTTCCATTTTTGTTTCCTTTGTTGTGATTCAACATGGGGTTCTTGTATATCTTGAGATATTGGTTACTGGATGGTACTTCAACAGATATGTCTCCATTCTTGAGCCTCATACAATTCGATGTTTTGTGTCCCTTGATTTTGTGAAAGTCACAAGGATCTTTTTCATTGTACCACGGTGGTTTATCTTGTGGTTCTTGGTAGTTTTTAAAATTTGGAAGCGTTTTTAAGTTTGAGTCTACCAATTTCTTCATGATAGTTTCAATAGGTTCCAAAAATTGTGTGTATATGTGTTTTGGATAGTTGTACCTATTGGGGGTTCGTCTTTATTGCATTTCGGTGTTATTGACTTGGTCATTTTGTGGTGATGTTGTTTGTTGTATAGTTGGTTGAGAATTAGTTGTTTGATTGGTGTTTGGCCTAGGAGCACTTAGAAACACCTTAGCATCTACCACGCCATCATTAGTCATGTTTTTGTTCTTAGCCCAAACACGAGGATTGTCGTTTGAACTGTTTGATGGGTGGTTGTCTTTGTATGCTTGAGTATTTCCATGTGAGATTAGAGCGCACTCGATGTTAAGGGCTCTAGGGACAAGTTCATCATTAGTGGTAATGTACTACTTTTTCAAGTGGAAGAATAAATTGGGACTGACATTCTCTATAATGATCCCCACTTGTTCATCAGGAATTGACCACTTGCTCTTACTAGCCCTTTTCCTCCATCGTTGTAAGAAATTGAAAAAATATTGTCCTTTGTTTTGTTTGAGGGTGTACAACTCTTCTAGGCTCATGTCCATGTCAAGATTAAAAGAGAAGTGATCTATGAATTTATCAGTGATTTCTTGAAAGGTTTTGATACCTGGAGGTAATTGTGAAAACCAGTCAATGGCTGGGCCTGTCAAACTTCATGGAAATACATGCATCAAATAGGAATCTTTGTAGGAAACCTCCATACACATGATGTTAAACTCTTTGAAATGGCCTACAAGAATTCCTCTCCCTTTTTATTTATCAAATTCGGGAACCTCAAAACTAGGAGGGAAAGGTACCATTGTGATGTTTTAGTCGAATGGATATGGGCATAGGTTTTTTTGTGTATTGGGTTTCTTCATTTTTCCCATGTAGATATCCTGCATTCTTGTGCTAACACTTTAAGTTCTAAGGCTACATCAACTTTGTTGTATATTGTAGAATGGAAGATAGATTGTACATGGGATTTTGATATGTTGGGATGTTATCCGGTGTGTATAGTGGTGTAGAATATTGTGAAGGTGATGGTGGTGGAGGCATATATTTTCCCAACGTTTTTGTATTGGTGATGTTTTGCTGAGGGTTATAGTATAAACCTTGTTGTTGTTTTTGTTGTGTGAACACTTGTTGTTGGGCATACTATTGGGATTTTTGCTATTGTTGGGCCACTAGGGTTGCTTTTTGTGCCACTAAGGTTGCTTGGTATTGTTATTGGGCCACTAGGGCTTGTTTTTGGGCTTCTTTTTGTTGTTGCACCATGAGGGATTGTTGTTGTGCTTGTTTTTGTTGTGCTACTAAGGCTGCTTGTTGGGCTTGTTGTTTTATGAAGGTTTCTTGTTGTTGTTGATGTGCTACTAAGGCTACTTGATGATGTTGTTGTGCTTCTAGGGTTGCTTCTTGTTGTTGTTGTGTTGCTAAGGTTGTGTGTTGTTTTTTTTGTGCTACTAAGGATGCTTGTTGTTGTTGTTGCACGACTTATTGATAATATTTTGTGCTTGTTGCAGGGTGAGAGCATGTGCTTGTAATGTAAGATCAATTGGTTGTTGGGACATGTGAAATGGATTTTGGGTGTTCATGGGTTGTTGATTGATTTAAGATGGTTGTGGGTTGTTGACAAGAGGTTGGGGTTCCCTTGGTTTAACATTCCTTGCAAGATGGTGGATTGGGATGGAGGAATGTAAGTTTGAGGTCCTATATGATTTTGCATGATGTGAGGGACCAAGGGAAAAGATGATGATGGTTCCATTAGGTATTGTGATGGCAATGGCATGTTTAGACCTTGCAATTGATTGAAAGGGTTCCCTTGATTGAAGGGTAGGGGGTTCCCCTATGGTATTTGAGGTGGGACCAAGGTATTACCTTGGTTGATGGAGTTCGTGACCAAGGGGTTGTTTCGATTTGGATTTTTGATGGATGGGATAGATGTGTTTTGGGAAACTGATGGGTTGGATTTATTAACGTGAGGATTGGATGAAGATGTCCCATGTTGCATTGAAGGTTGATTTTGCATAAGGGTATTAACTTTCCCTTTTGGATCTATTTGTGACACTTGGTCCAAACTACCTTGCATGACGTTGGGAACGCTTGTGGGGATAGATGAAGATGATTTTCCTTGAAATGTTGATGTTGTCGTGGAATAATATATTGTAAGTGGTTTATGTGGATGTAGAGAATTCTTGGGAATGGGAGGAGTGCCAAATGTTGGTGTCCAAGTGGTGTTTTGAGAAGGATTGGTGTTTAGGGTACCCACTAGTGTGTTTCTTTCCAATGGAAGAGTGTGGCCAAAGTCCTTAGCAAGACTAGCGGCAAGACTATGAGTTGGTATTTGACTTAGCCCTAGTGATGGAGTTGTTTGAATAGTGGATGAAATCAAGCCTTGTGTCAAGGGTTGTACAACAAAAGATGGGGAAATTGGAGCTATGTTTTATAAGGCTTTATGTTCTTGTTTGTACTCCATGATTTCTTCCTTAATAAGTCCAAACGGGTTGTTCATGATTTCTTCTATCTCATATGGTCCTGATGGAGTCGGGGGTTGTTGTGATGGGGTAACACAACTTCTTGGATCAAATTCTTGAGGATTGGTATCACTTAAAGTGAATGTGACTTTGGATTTTCCATGATTCTCTTGTGTTGTTACCTTGTCTTTACCATAAATTGTGGGTCACCTATGGGAGATTTATGTTGAGATTTGTAATGTTTAAACTCTCTAGTTGACTCAAATCTTGGTTAAAGGGACACTCTAAGTCATTTTGGAGCAATGATGGGAATGTCAGATGAAAAATATGAATGAAGTGGAGAGTGATCTTTACAAAAATTTTGGGATAACAATTTTTACTTAAAGGTTTGATTGTTTGATGTTGGGATAAAATATGTTAATGAACTTGTGAATCTTTATGGTAGACTTGTGACCTTCAAGATAAACTAGTCCAAAAAATGATAACTAACTTAACTAAATGTATGGAAAAGGATTCATTTCACATACAAAGTAGCTAATTTAGGGTTTGGGGTTGATAGATGTCTAAGACCAAAGCATTGGTGTGTTCAAAAGTTTGTAAAGTTTGGTGAAGTGAGGTTTGAAATTTGATGAGGGATGGATGAAATGTTTGACCAATATTTACCTAGAGTGAACCTTTTTTTTTCAAGACCAAGATAGTGAGAACCATGCTATACCTCTAAAGTGTTCAAACCCTAAGAACTGAATAACTAAATGAGAAGTGCTTGTGAAATTTATAGATTTGGTTCATTTATGTGAGAGCGTAGATAGAATCTCCTTATTGCTCTATCTTGGTTGCAGTGATTCTTTAAGATATGTCTTTTGATATACTTTGAACTATGATTTCTTAGTTTGAAATGATGATATGTAGAACTTCTCTTGGGTATTTTGATTTTATGAGAGATCATGAGGACAATCACAAGAATATGAAAGGAGAATATTTATTTCCACATGAGGGTGGTAATATAGACCTTTCAACCACAATATTGGTTCTTTCCTCTTATTCATCTAAGATGTATGTTGTATTTCTCCACTGGATTGGTGTTTCCTTTGTTTCAAAATTAAAGCTCCTCAAACTACTAATTATATTTTTTTTTCTCCTTCAATCAGTTCAAAGTTTGGTTGTATGATAGCTGGCATAAGGTTTTCTTGTTCAACTAGAGAAATCAGACGTCAAATGGTCATGTGTGGGGTTTAATCTTGCTTAAATGAGTTTATTTTTACCACAAACACTTGTCTTGCTTAAGTTTCAAACTAAATGTCTATGTCAAAAACATCATTCATTTCACAAAGTCTGTTATGTGAAAATCATGAAGTTAGGGGTATAGTTACCTATGTTAACTTTGGAAAGTATGGATTGAGATGTAAGCCAAAATATTTAGAAGTCTCTAAGGATAGAATCTTTAGGAAGGAAAAGCATCAATATCAAGGCTTTTTCAAAGGGTATCCATGCTTAGACCAAAGGGTTTGAAATTTAGAAAAAGCTCATTGATATTTGTTTGTAATTTTTTTGGAACCAAGAAAGTGTTTAAATAACTCGAGCACTTACAATCCTAGTTGAGTGGGTACGTATTTCTTAGTAGGCTTACCATCACCCCCTAAGAGATGATTAATCCGTGCAGATGGAATGGAAAATTAGGCTATCTCAAGGAAATGTACCATCTTGACACACAAAGCAAAGGAGTCCCTTCCCCATTTTCTTTATTGCCTCAACCAAAAAATAAACATGGTAAGTAAATTTTGGGAGTGGTGCACCTCCCATGCACTACCTTAAAATAAATTTCAGAATTAGACTTGGTTAGCCACTAAAACCAAGGTTTTTAATGACCATATTTAGGATAAATTGGTGCTATACATGCAACAATTCACTCAATTAAGAGGCCTCCCAACCCTTATAAATATCTAAGGTTCTTAACGCATCACAAGGGTACTAAGGGAGACATTCATTGGTATAGGACAACAACACTAGCTAGTTAATGACTTTAGTCACAAGCAATCATGTATATAGTGGATCGAAATGAAAGAACCACTTGGATCATTCCCTCACACAAGTTGGGAGGCAGGCCCTCTAAAGGTAGCAAATGTTTGAAGCTTAAAATGATTTTCTTCACCCAAGATTTCCAAAAGGCGCAAGTGGAGAGGATAGGCACTTCCAAGAAGAAAAGGTATACTTGTGTGTTTCTCTTCACTCAAGATCACACGAAGCACAAGGGGAGAGGATATGTGCAACAAGCATACACAAGAAAATTAGAAACATGTTCATTTTAACCTTGACAAGCATAATGAATTCATTTTAAGCACCAAATGAAGTGTTTTATATTGTTCAATTTTAAGCCAACATCACAAAATGAGGTTATGAGGGTTCTGTTTTAACCAATTTGAGCATTAATTTTGAACAAAAAGGAATTCTATTTGGTCCTAAAACATGAAATAAAGCATCATAAATGTGTTATAATTGCCCCATAAGTGTAAAAACCTTGTTGCAATAATAATCAAATGATGATATGCTCCTTCACTTCAAATTTTATTGCCCAAACCTAAAAAACTAGTTAGCCTCAAAAACAAAAACCAAAAGTTAGTGACAAGTTAGCAATTAGATGAAATCATAAAATTAAAAACACATTTCAAAATTTAGGTTCAATTTTGTTTACCAGTGAATAGCGATGCTGAAATCAATTGCATCGCTGAATTTCCATCAAATGTGTCACTATATCAAAAGTGTGTCGTTGTATTAAAAAATCAGATGCATCGCTTTGTAGTAAACAATGACATCAATAGTGTCACCAAATCAAATGTGTCACTAAATAAAAATTCATGTTGTGATAAAAAACAAGTTTAACATTTCTATTTAATGTGCGGTGATGAAATTTAATAGTGCATTGCTAAATTAATTATGCATCATTGAAATTGAACTGAAGTGCATCAATGTATAGCGATGCCTCCCAAATGTGTCGATGAATCTTCAATAGCATCGTCAAATCTGTAAACACAAGCAAAATGGAAATATAAAGAGAAATTCATCAAATTGATTAGTTCATCCCCTCCCTCTAGCACCAAAAATGTGACCAATGATGTAGTATAGGTTAACTACAGTTGATCCATGAGGATTCAAAGCATACTTAAGCCACTAAGCATCAATCCTAATAACATCATTCAATTTAAACAAAGTGAAGAAGTCATTAAAACTATCATTCTAAACATGAAAGCTTGATAAACATCTACTCTAAGAAATTGAAACTTATCCTATTGGGGGAGTGTGTCATGTGGAATGGCAACCCTTTCCTAATCCCTTGGATAATGAGCTTGTTTGAATAAGTTTTATTGAAGAAAATTGATGAAACTGATGAGATATGTGTTGTACAACATGATGAGAACTAATTTAACATGATAAAAGCTAAGATAATCGATGTGGGTGTATGCAAAGCTATTTTATATGTGTGCAAGATTTGAATTTCAAAATATACTAAATGAATGCAACCAAGTTACCATGGAAGCCATTAATGGATGCTTTTAAGCTACTAATGCATAAAATATTAACCTAAAATTCTTTTAAACATAAAACATGGATGCAAATGAGAGTGATTTTCAACAACATAAGTTTTCTTTGAAAAGGTAGATCCATATTCAATAGATGCAAGATCTATTTATAGAATAGGCAAAAAGAAACTGATGGCCAAGATCAAAAGAATAAATCAATGGTCAGGATGAAAGGAAAATGGAGACATGGATCATGGATTCTCATCAAGGGTTGAGAATACAAGTTGATATTTAATCAATGGTTCATAATCATGCAAAGAAGCACACTTTCAAAGCTTGCTTAAGAAGCTTGTTGAAAGTTTGTTATAAGGAAGAATATTCCTTTTTTTCAAATGAGTGAAGAGGGAGAATATTCTCATGGGTGTGGAAAATTAGCATTTATTTAATGTGCAAAGGGGAAGGAATATTCCATGAGAATATTCCTTTTGGAGGAATGTGCAATGGAGGAATATGCACAAGGATATTCCCTTGCAAGTGGGAGAATTAAATTTAATTAGTAATTTGATAATTAAAACAAAGTTTCAATTATGCAAGTTAGGGGACTTTAGGATATTCACTAAATAATTAACTTATTTAATGAAAAGGGGTCAAAATGACATTTAATTAAATAATTAAGATTATTTAATTTAAATGAGAGGATTCAAGGTGTTAAATTAAATATTTTGATTTATCCAATTTAACAGGATGAAAGGTTAGTATGAAAGGGGGAGGAATTAACCTAATTAGATCAATCAAATTGATAGATGAAAATGAGGCATTTACTTAAATAGTTAGGCTAATTTAATAAAACAAGTGAAAAGAGGATGGATTTTAAGATGAAACGATGTTAATATATGGGATTTGAGTGTATGATATTATTTAGGACATTTTTAAGTGTCTACAGGTCCATGTTTGTTTTGTTCAAAATGTTGTATAAGCATTGGCTTGTATTAATGTTAGTCATAGTTTTTTGTAAACATTGTTCTAGTATTTTGTTGTGTTTCCCTTGGCAGTTTTATAGTTTTGGGCATGCATCCTAAGTCATCTTCTACATGTACCCATTTTGTAATCTCTCTTCAATTATCAATAGAAATATTTTATAGTGGATCTACCACTTTACTAAAAAAAAAAAAGAAACAAATTATAAAAAAATGCAATTTTTGCAAGAGAATAGGTGAAAGGTAATATGATATTTCATTTCAATTTCATTCATGGAAACCAAACATTAAATACCAATGAAATGGAAGATAGTAGACTTTTAGAATAGATATATAGTCATAGTGAGTTAATTTTCCTCAAGGGATTAAAAATGGTTGAGGGTCTACCTTTTATTGAATATACAAAAGAAGTGTGTGAAACATATTATTGGAAAATAACATAGAGCTAGTTTTCCAATCGATAAATCTAAAGGAGCTAAACACCATCTTAAAATCATTCATATAAATTTGTGTGGTCATATAAAATCACCTTTGAATAAGTCAAATTATTTTCTAACCTTAATGGATGATCACTTAAGAAAAATGGGTATACTTTCTAGATACAAAATAAGAAAAGTTTGACACATTTGAATAATTCAAAAGATTAGTTGAAAATAAAGTGGAAAGTAGATTAAAGTGATAAGATCATGTAATGGATGAAAGTACAACTCAAATTAGTTTTTGTATTTATATATAAAGATCATAGAATTAAGGGAGAGCTAATTACTTTCCTACACTTAACAATAAAATTGAGTTGTTGAAAGAAAGAGTATGACCATTGTTGAAATGGTAAGGGTTTTGATGAAAATAAGTTGGATAATTTCTTTTTTTTGGAAGAAATATGCACAACGTTTTATCTTATAAATATAAGTCTTACTAAATTAGTTAAAGAAATGAATCTTGAACAAGTAGGTTTCAGAATTAAGTCAAGTGTTGATTATTTGAGAGTATTTTTATGCATTACTTATAAAAACATATCAAAGGAAAAAAAGGTTTAAGTTAGATGATAAAGTCCTAAAATTTTATTTATTATGAATATGAAAATGAAGTATACAAGTTGTATAATCCAATAAGAAAAATCCTTGTGATAATTAGAGATTTGATATTTAATGAAACAACAAAATATACCAAAGAAAATGAAACATAGGGAAAAGAGATAGTGATTAATGAAGTTTAAGAATAAGAAGAAGAAGACAATGAACTTGGACCATGTAGTGCAAGAAAAATAAAGTATCAAAAATATAAAAGGAGAATACATAAGAACGATCGATCAAATCTTATGTTGGACTCAAATTTTAATAAAATCACGAAAAAACTTCAAAGGAACAAGTGATCTATGCATTGATGACTCAAATCATGGAGAACAATGAGCCACAACCCCTTGAAAAAGCTCAAGTAGAAAAATAATGGTTTGAAGAAATGCATAGTGAGATAGAAACAATTGAAAGAAATAAAATGTGAGATTTGGATTAACTACCTGCTCGTAAGGAAATTATTATTAACAAGGTGGGTTTATAAAATTAAGTATAAATGTAATGAAAGAATTGATAAGCATAAGGTTAGATTGGTAGGAAAAGGGTGCACTTAACATAAAATTATTTATTATATTAAAATATTTGTACTTGTAGGATGAATGGATACTATCAAACTAGTTTTTACTTTGGCTTCTCACTAGAGTTGGACATGGTATATCAAATAGATGTAAAGAGTGTCTTTTTGAATGAACATATTGATGAGGAAGTTTATGTTTTAACACCTATAAATTTTGATATACCTTCTAAAAA
>VDFB02323836.1:0-39098 GCA_007258455.2 Sequoia sempervirens
CTTCTCCATTTTGGCGGGCATTGAAAATAAGGTCTTGAGGAAGGTTTTAGAGTATGTTTATTAAAATGAAAATTATGGCCATTTTAATAATGAGCACATTTTGACATGTTAAATATATATATATATATATATATATATATATATATATATATTACTAGCAATTGCACCTTGGTGTGTAATAGGTACCCCAAAGAGGTATGGAAGGATAATTAGAGAAAAATTTGGTGTATTTTTTCAAACATATGTGTAGTACATGAGGTCAATTGGTAGGTCATTTAGCAAATGATGTTTATGTAACAAAGGTCTCAATTAGCATTCACTCAATAAATATATATTTTAAATATAATTTTTCATTAGACAAAATTATATATTTGTAATAGTAAATTTATTACAGGAGTTCAGTTTATTTTTTCTCTATCCACCTCTTTGTATCTTATCTATATCTCCCTCTCCATTTTATGTCTAAGTAAGGGTTCAATTAGGGTTAGGTTTTATTATAAACCTTGGGGTTAGGGTTATAGTTGGGGTTCAAATAAGAGTACAATCAAAGTTACAACTCAATTAGGGTTATGATCCAACTATAGTTTCAACTCAATTAAGGTTACGATACAATTAGGGTTAGGGGTCAATTAGGACTTTAGTTAGGGTTTAATTAGGGTTAGGTATATATTTCAATTAGGGTTACTATTAGGGTTAGGGTTAGGGTACAATTTGGGTTAGGGATAGGGTTAGGGTTAGGGTTGAATTAGGTTTAGGAATAAATTAGGGTTAAGGTTACAATTCAATTAGGGTTACTATTCACTTAAGGTTACAATTAGGGTTAATTAGGTTTTGGGTTATTGTTCTATGATTAAGCTTGTGCTTCGGGTTACAATTGGGTTTCATATAAGGTTATGATCAAGATTATTATGATTGGGGTGCAATTAGGGGTTAATTAATATTAGGGTTACATTACAATTAGGGTTTAATTAAGATTGAATTATGGTTATGACTAGGATTCAATTATTCTTATCATGATTAGGGTTAGAAAAGGGTTAATGTTCAATTAGATTTTATTATGATAAATGTTAGGATTCAATTAGGGTTAGGTTTCAAATAGGATTAGACATGAATTAAAGTCACAATTAGAATTTGAGTTCAATTAGGGTTAGAGATAGGATTAGATTTAGGGTTCAATTAGGGTTAGCATTCAATCAAGGTTTAATTAGGGTTAGAGTGAAATTTGGGTTAGGATTTAATTAGGGTTAGCATATTACATTAGCATTCTACAATTAGGGTTAGAATTAGGATAAAGCTTAGGGTTAAAGTTCAATTAGGGTTATGATTAGGGTTACGTTTAATCTTAAGATTAAAATTTAATTAGGGTAGGGTTTAATTAGGGTTCTAGGATAAATCTTGGGGTTAGCATTAGGGTTAAAGTTAATTAGGTTTAGGGTTCTAAAATAAATCTCAGAGTTAGCATTAGGGTTAAGGGTCAATTAGGGTTTGGGTTATGGTTTGGGTTTAGTTAGGGTTAGGGTTCAAATAGGATTATACTTAGGGTTTAATCAAGGTTAGGTATATAGTTCAATTAGGTTTACTATTAGGGTTAGGGTACAATTTCGGTTAGGGGTAGGGTTAGGGTTAGGGTTGAATTAGGTTTATGATTAAATTAGGGTTAAGGTTACAATTCAATTAAGGTTAGTGTTCACTTAAGTTTACAATTAGTGTTAGATTTAGGGTTTCTTCAATTAGGGTTAGGGTTTTGTTAGGGTTAGGGTTAGATTTTAAGTAGGGTTAGGGTTAGGATATAACTAAGGTCCAATTTGGATTAGGGCTTAATAGTAATTCCAACCCTACCCATAACACTAACCAAAGCCTTATTCCTAACCTGAAACCTATTATAATTATAATCCAAACCCTAACCCTAACCATAATTCCACCCCTAACCCTAACATAATTCTCACACTAAAATGAAAATTATGGCCAAGATTTTAATAGTGATCACATTTATTTAGTTATTTATTTAGTCATTTTTATTTGTTTGATATTAGTCATTTATTTAGTCATTTAGTTGTGATTTTTACCCAATGACCAAATTAGTCATTTATTTTCAAAATACTACTAGTGTTAGTCAGTGACTAAAAGTTTTAGTCACATAGTCATTTATTTGCCAAATTCTACTAGTGAAATTTAGTTGACTTTTTTGTTAATTTTTCCCAAAACCCTTGAGAATTATATCAAAGAGGAAAAAGCTAGGTTTGATAAAAACCTTAACCTGTTAGTTAGTCTACTTCACCAAGGAATTATAATTTACCTATATTACTTTAATTTGGCTCTATGTCCACAAAATCTATCAAGGCCAACTTGGTTGATACCACTCCTGCTACCCATTGAGTAAAGGGAAAAAATATGTGGAAAGTGATGATAATGATACTTTTCCTTCTCCTAAGGATGTGTAGGTCTTGAAAATCCTAGATCAAAGGATACAAGTGGGTTTGGGGTGAGGAAGTTAGGATGTAAGGCCAAGGGTAAGTATTTTGGGAAAAGGAAAAATTAGAGCATGAAGGGAAAATCTTAAAAAATACCCTTATCAAGAGTATAAAGAGGAATTCAATAAAATTAGTGAAATTAATGAGATAGGTAGGGCCATGCAAGAAAAAAATGTTATAAATCTAAAATAAATTGATAACCCAAGGAACTTAATGAGATAAATTATAAGCTACGTATATTGGAAAAACATAAACAATACAAACTAGTGATGCTGAGAGATATGCAATGCCAAAATGAAAGAAATGCATTAAAAGCTTCCAAGATGAAAAATATAAGCTATGTAGTGAGTTTATATAGAACTAGGGAGAGGATGGGGGTGGAAATCCAACCAATAAGAAGTGACCACCAATATTAAATAAGGTGATGACAATAGTAAATGCTTCTCCCTTTTAGGATGGTGACACATCATCACTTTATCTCCTAGTTATTAAATAATAAACTCACTTTATTATCCTAAGAAAGCTTAACAAAGTGTAGGAAAAACTTATGACTAGGGTAACATAAATTAGTCCACTAGGAAAATGAAAACCTATGCTAACACCCCCTTAAGCATAGCTTAGGTGGGTGAAAAGATGATGGCTCTCAGTAAATGAGGCCATGTTAGGTAGCTATGTACATATAAATTCCCCCTCAAAGAAGAAGACCCCCCCATATAATAGAGAGAATAAAGGAGAAGGAATAAGTAGTAGCCCCCAAAATATGAAACTAACCACACCCCAAGACAAGCTCACAAATGAAGGAACTTTCTCTTAGTGAAGGGTTTGGTGAAGATGTCAGTAATCTAATATGATATCAGATAGTACCTGAGACCAATGATCTACTCATCAATCAACTCCCAATGTAGTTCATATGGATCTCAATGTGATTGGTTTGTTGATGATGGATCATATTGTGAGATCTATATCACACTCTAATTGTCATAAAAGATGATTATGGGCTTCCAAAATGGAATTGCAAACATAGTGAGAATGTTTTGAAGCCAAATGGACTTAGTAGTAGCATTAACTGCTTCTTGATACTCAAACTTTGTAGATGAGAGAGAAATAACAAACTACTTCTTTCTTGACCAACAAACTAGATTAGAACCATGAGAGAAGCAAGACCCTAAAGAGGACTTGCGATCCTGAGAATTTCCTACTCAATCTGAATTTGTGTGTCCCACCAAGTCAAAATCCACGTTTGTTGCATAGTGAATCCCATAACTATGAGTTCCTTGAATATAGTTGGCTTAGTTGCTTTGAAATGTAGCTCATGTGGCTCCTAAATGAATTGAGAGACCGTGCCTATAGCATATGAAATTTTAGGTCTTGTGGGAGTCAAATATATGATACAACCAACAATTTATTAGTACAAAGTGCCATCCACCAAAGGCAAATAATACTTAGCCTCAAGTTTCACCCCTAAACTAAATAGAGTTGGTGCATGCTTACAATCAACCATGTAAAACTTGTGGAGCATATCAAGTGTGTACTTAGGTTGTGCAATAGAGATACCTAAAAAATACTAAGTGATTTCAATCCCCAAGAAGTGCAATAAGCCCAAGTATGACATAAAAAAACTACTCATGAAGGGTAGTTTTCACTACTCTAATGGTGGATGAGTAAATTCTTGTGATCAATAAGTTATCAACATAGAGAAAAAGGAATGTGTGAGTACCATCCTACTATAAAATTTAGATATTAGGATCATAATGGAAATGAGTGAACCCAAATTTCAAAAGGAAGGATTCCATCTTAGCATATCAAGCCCAAGGGCCCTGTTTGAGTCCATAGAGAAACTTTTGAAGATGGAAAAAAAGTGAAGGATCTTATATGAATCCTATGATTGCTCCGTAAATATCTCCTCTTGAAGGTCACTGTGAAGAAATATACTCTTGAAATCCATTTAATGAACTTCCCAAATGTGAGCTACAATAATAGCAAGGATAAGTTAGATGGAATTCATTTTGGCAATTGGTACAAAATTATTAGAGTAGTCAATCCCAGAAACCTGGGAGAATCCTTTGGCAACCAAGTGAGCTTTATTCTTATCAACTGACCCATATGCGGAAAATTTTGTCTGATAGGTCCAATTGCATTGAATAAGTTTATTTCCCTTAGGAAGAGGGACAAGATCCCAAGGAACTAAACTCTTCTTGCATAGTTGCATCCCACTTAGGGACACCAAAAGCTTCCTGAAAGGATTGTGGATCAAAAGTTGTAGCAATGAAGAGATGTGGAGCCTCTTAACATTGTGATCATGTTCTTCTATGATCTAAAGGATCCCCTACCTAATGTTGGAATTAAGGTTTCTCAACCTTAGTGAGTCTCATGATTAATTTATTAATTATTTACCCTAAGTTGTTTATGATTAGAGGTAAAAGCAGGTTTTGATAGGGCCTGGAACCTAGTACAAAGAAAAGCAAGCTACAAATAAAATAAACAATAAACCAACAACAACACTACAACATCCTCTAAAAGATAAACATGACTACACAAGCCGCACCAAACAAACAAGCAAGGGCCTGAAACCCCTTTTACAACCTAGTTTTAACTGGGACTAGAAACCCTGAGAGATACAAAGAAACTATCTACATCTGCCAGGCATCAACAAACCAACCGCTCATGGAAGATACCATAGAGCCAAGAAAAATAACCAGATTAATGGTGTAGGATACCATCAAACCCCTAATCAACTCAACTTGTTGGGACATAGAGAGAAACTTAGAATACCACCCAACCTACAACAAAACATGAAAAGCCAAAGAACCCAAATCATCCATGGACAACTCCAGTAGCAACATCTCCTTCAAAACACTTTGGTTATAGGAAACCAACTCCAAAACCACGTCTAAAGGAATGAGCTCCTCTCTATTGGAGAGGATGCTACAAGTAGCAAGACCACTATAGCCAGAAATCACCAACACCCTCCACCTCCACCTCAATAGGAGAACTACCCACCTCAATAAGAACAGCTGAGGGAGGACCACCTCCATAGGACCAGAGGAGAAAGATAACACAGTAACCGAGCACACAACCGTAACATCCTTTGGTAAAAACTACACCAGAAATAAATTGTGGATAAGGAGAAGAGTCTCAAATAAATACCATAGGTCCACCTTAACAAAATTCACATAAGAACTTATATGGGTTTCCATAGAAAAAAACCCAGCAACAAGCTAATCGCTCATCCAATTTTGAGCCTTCACAAAAGGCCAAAACAACTGAGCAAACAATATACAAACATGAAGCAGCTCAGCCCAAGAGAAGACCATAAAGCCTAGCATCAACCACCTGGGGAGCAAGAGGAAAAACAAAATCCTCAACAAAGAGGGTCCAAAGACACTCAACTAGAGAGAACAAGGCCACAACAGAAAGTTAGCCACAAAGAACACATCAGCAAAAAGAACCACAGGCCAAAATACCACCAAAGGTAGAGTCTCAGTCTTAGAATGAATGAGAACACCCAACCCCCAAGAGGAATAGGGGGTCCCAAACAAGATGAAAATCAGGAGAAGGGCTAGCAGGAAAGAACACCAAGCAACCCCAACATGCTAGTCAGAGCCAGAGATGAACCAAAAATCCCAACGACCAACCAGAGGGAAATACCACCACTCCTTAGAGAGGGGACATAAAGAACTCAAAACACTCCAAGAATAAAAATACCCAAAAAAGATCCACCAAACAAGTGGCAGGAAGAAGCGAAGGATGACCAAGAAGAAGCTAGAGGCAGAATAGACCAGCAAGAAAAACCACCAAGCCTTCCTATTATGTCGAATAGGAACAAAAAGAGGCCCATTCTGCAACCAGACTTCCTCATAGAAACCCACACTCACTTGATGAGGTAAAAATAACCTCATAATAATAATGCCACAAAGACCTAGTTCATATATGCAAATCTCTATTCTGCCAATTAATTAAATTTTAGAAGAAATAATTGTTTAATTTTAGTAAGAACTTGTATAAACTTTATTTCTTAAAGTAATTTTCCAATATAGATTTAATGGGCTGTTTTAAGTGTTTTGTAGATAATAATCGGTCAACCAAGTTACGGATTGAAGTATCTAGCTAGCATGTGCTCCAGAATAGTTAGAGATATATGCTGGAAGTATGCTCCAGAACTTCAAGATGATGGACCGAAAGTACTGTTGTTCTTAAAATATGTTATTTTTGTTATCTTTTGAATAAAAGACTTTATGGCTTGACTTGAGCCTCTTAAATGCTATGTAATAGGATAGACGAGTTATGTGTAGATCTGTTTTAGATATTTTTTAGTGGTTATCTATACCAGCTGAAATATAGCATGTAGTTATAGTTTCTCTATAAAAGATACAGTCACTGGAAGTAACATATACAGTAAAAAAGTAATGTTATGCTGACAGAATGTTTTTCCAAAAGTTTACAAATAAAGAGATTGTTATTTGAAATTCTGAGTTATGAGTTATGGATGATAACTATGTTTAATAGAGATGTTTCTGAGATAGCTGTGAATGTGAGCTGGGAATGAATGTGTTGTCCCATGAGCTGGCCACTCGATGGGAGTAGATAAGTGTTTTCTTTTGTTATATTGATGTTTTGTAGAGAGTTGTTTAAATTCACTAATATGAAATCTTAGTTTTGAGGTATTTGTTATCCTTTCAACTTTCGTAGCTGCTGTTACTTACTGTTGGAATTTTGACTGTTAAGAAAATGTTTTATGGATTGTTATAAGATTTTCTATTCTTATAATCAGTTTCTTAGTTTAAATTGATTCCATGTTTGTTTAACTTAGTTATTATGCTTTCTAAATTAGTATACTCATGTTTATAGTTCAAGTATTTTCTATTTTCTTAGGAATAGATTACTTTTTAGTTTGAAGTTAGAATTAGTATAAAGTTCTTAAAAATTTAAGGAACCCGAGGGAGATACTCTAGAACTCTTCTATTGCAGATTTCCTTGAACACTACCCGGTCGACAATTTGAATATTTTATTCTAAAGTAATGGGGCCTAATGATAGCCTCACTTTTTGGCACCGTTGTCGAGGACTCTTTTTGCTTATTTTGCTTAAAGTGTTAATAGAAGACGCCTTGAATACCTCTTTTAGGGAAAGAAAAATATTATCTGTGGCTTCCTTTTCTACATGGTCAGGAAAAGAGGCCTCACGGATGATTTATACCAAAGACCCCCCCTAAAATATGTTCTAGTTATACAAAGGGAGGCCCAAGGCTCAAAAGATTATTTTGCTGACGAATTACTTGAGCCTAACCCACCAGAGGCTTTCCACTATCTTCCAGAAGACCGTCCTGTGGTACAACTTTTTGTCAAGGAGAATATTCCTCTAAACATGATGGGAGATCAGAGGGAAGAAGCCAACTGTAATGGTGGAAACTATAATAATAATGATCCTCCACCACCTAGGACGTTCACTTATCCTATTGCTCTTGATGCCAATGACGATATAACAATGAAAAACATTTCTCCAGCTTTCCTTCCAACATTTTGTGGTTTATCCTTAGAAGACCCAGACCAATTTCATTTTGAATTTAAGGTCCTTTGTCAAACCTATGATTATAAGAATGACAACCAAAAAAGGAAGTTGTTTCCTTCTACTTTGAAGGATTCAACCATGCGCTGGTTTATGGGACTACCGTCTGGAGGTATTACAACTTGGGAAGAAATGGAGATTGTGTTTTTGAATAAATATTAGAGTTATTGTAGGGTGAGTGATCATAAGGAAGAACTGTTTAAAATTCGGCAGAATGAGGATGAGAGTCTAGAAGACTATTTGGATAGGTTTCTTTTCTTATCTAAACAATGTGGGGAAATGACAATTAGTGTTGAGATTCTCAAGACTATATTTCTTAAAGGACTTGATGATGATGCAAGACAAAGTCTTGATTTAATGGGAAAAGGTGATGTGTCTCAATTAAACCTTGAAGATATATGTGATTTGTGTCGCAATTTTTCACGTACTCGTGGAGGAATCCAAAAAATAAATCTTTTCAAAGGGAATAATGAGATAGGTAAACTTCGAGAAGAAATAGAAAATTTGAAGACAAACATACTGGTCCAATTGAATACTACGTTGGATGGTATACAAGCAAAGACACATAACCCTAATACTTTGTCAATCTATTGTCCTAGGTGTCGAAATAAACATCTTTTACGGGAGTGCCCATTAGACAAGGTTAATGTTTGTCAACTTTGTGAGCAAAGCCACCCTACCAATCAATGTGAGCTTCTTACTGATCTTAAGAATACTAAGAAGAAAACTGCTCAGGTTGAAGAAGAAATAAATGTGTTAAATCAGTGCTAGGGAGGTAATTTTCCTTATGGCCAAAATCCCAACCCTGCATGGAGACCCTAGAATAACTGGGTTGGTAATCAATGGCCTCCATCTTGGAATTAGCCCTACCCTCAACAACCTACTTAGGGAAATCCTTATTGGGGATCTCTTGAATGGGAAACTCAATCATGGGGAACTCAACAATGGCCAAACCAGTCGCAACAACAATGGTACCCACACCATATTGCTCCCCAACGGAATCAAGGACAGAATCAATTCTATACTGGTCCTAGGAGGAATCAACAATAGAATTTGTTGCCACCACCTTAGAATCTTCCTCAGACTAAGCAGGTGAGTCAACCTCAACTTCTAGTGCAACCACTTTCCAATCCAAAGAATAGAAGACAGAATACTCTGGTATACACTACGAAGCAAGATCAGGTCGCAGGCCTAAATGCAATTCATTGTGGAAATTTTCAGTTACACTCTGGTAGGACACTTCAACCGCCCAATATTGAGGAAATAGTGGACGAACCTCTTTCTCAAAATTTTGAGAAAGATATTACACCACCTACGGATATTACTGAGCCTCTAGCAGCAGGATTTGTTGGTTTTCCTCGGGAGGAGGAAGGTCAATCTTTGACTGAGTCCAGTAAAAATAGTCCTCCAAAGGAGAAAAGAGATACCCTTTCAAAGGAGAAAACTCAAGCACCATTTTTGGAGCGCCTAAAATCAATGATTCCAAAAGATACTCCAGAAATGTCATTAGTTTTTGAAACTGCATTAATTCAGGAGATTAAAAAATTGTAGATAGAGGTTCCTTTGCTACAAGCAATAAAATAAATTCCTGAGTTAAATCAATTGATTAAACAACTGTGTATTAGAAACCCAAGAAGGAAACCAAAGAAAATAAACACTATGCATATTGATGGTTATCTAGCTAAATTTTTGTCTAGGAATATGGTTGCTCCAAAATATGATGATGTTGGGAGTCCACTGATTACTATTACAATTAACGAGGTAGCAATACCTAATACATTGGTGGATTTGGGAGCAGCTATTAATGTAATGACGGTGGATGTAATGGAAAAATTAAGTCTTACAGATTTAAGTCCTACAACTACAGTCTTGCAGATGGTAAATCAGTCTATAGCCATTCCAAAAGGTGTTATAAAGAATGTTCTTGTTAAAGTTGATGGATGGGAATACCCAGCTGACTTTCAAATAATTCAATCACTTACACCTAAAGATAATTATCCAGTAATTTTGGGAAGACCATGGTTGGCTACTGTCGCTGCTAAAATTGATTGTCGAGAAGGAGGTATGACCATTTCACATGGTCTTGATAGTAAACGTTTATTTTTATATCCTCCTGCTAAACCAACTGAGCATAATAAAGTTTGGGTTGATGAACCAGAAGAATTTAGTGGGTAGGACAGTTTGGCCTCTTTGGCCATGGTAGTGATTAAACAACATGGAGAAGACTTAGAGGATGAGTTAGTGAATGAGGTGGCACATTTGGCTATAAGTACTAGTGAAGAAGTAATAGAGGATGTACCAGAAATTTTGGGACAACCGATTGATATAAGTGGGATGGAACAAAATTATGTTACCATGGGGATGCCTTGTCCCTTGGCTAATATGATTCCTAGAACGAGTTATTTCTTTGATGATATTACAAAATTTCACCGACTCATACCTCATAGTTGTCCTCTCAACACTTTGTTATGACCAATACATACTGTCACTTCGGCTTATCCAGGAACAAAAACAATTATGTTGTTACTAGGAAAAACTGTGAATATCAATAGTTGGTTGATGAAAATACAAGAGGATAAATTATTTAATGTGCTGGTAAAAAGGTCTAAATTTTTTGCTTGGGATTATACAGACATGAGGGGTATTCACCCAAGTGTTTGTACTCATCACATTTATACTGATCCTAATATAAGACCTGTTCGTCAACCACAGAGGCGACTCAACCCTGCATTAAAGGATCTTGTTAAAGTAGAGATTGAGAAACTCCTCGTGTAGGATTTATTTATCCTATCTCAGATAGTAAGTGGGTGTCACCTATGGTAGTTGTACCAAAGAAAAATGGAAAATGGAGAATTTGTGTGGATTATAGAGAACTTAATAAAGCCACCTTTAGAGATTATTTTCCCTTACCATTTGTTGACCAGGTTTTGGACAATTTAGCTGGAAGGAAATATTTTTCTTTCCTAGATGGATTTAGTGGTTACAACCAAATTCAGGTAGCACTAGAAAACCAAGACAAGACAACGTTTACTTGTCCTTGGGGTACATATGCATATCGAGTTCTTCCTTTTGGACTTTGTAATGCTCTGACTACTTTTCAAAGGGCCATTTTGGCTATATTTCCAGCACTTGTTAACGATTTTGTAGAGGTTTACATGGATGATTTCATAGTATATGGGTCAACCTATGATGAAGCCCTTCAGAACCTGGATAGGGTTTTGCAGGTTTGTGAGGAAAATCGACTGTCCCTTAGCCATGAAAAGTGCTTAATAATGGTAGAACAAGGAATAGTCTTAGGCCATCACATTTCCTCAAAAGGAATAAAAGTTGATCCTAAAAAAATTGAAGTCATACAACAATTAACTGTACCTCAAACACAAACAGATGTTCAAAGTTTTCTTGGACATGCTAGATATTATAGAAGGTTCATAGAAAGCTTCAGTAAGATAGCGGCTCCTATGTTTTCTCTTCTCCAAAAAGATGTGGAGTTTAGTTGGACGCCTGAGTGTCAACAATCATTTGAAATAATAAAGAAAAGGCTTGTCTCTGCTCTTGTACTATGTGGACCAAATTGGAGTCTTCCCTTTCACATTTATGCTGATGCTTTAGATGATGCAATTGGTGCAGTATTAGGACAAGAAGATGAGGATGGGGGTAAATATGCCATATATTTTATTAGTAAAAACTTAACGTCTGCTGAGAGAAATTAAACGACAACAAAAAAAGAATTCTTAGCAGTTGTTCATGCCATTAAAAAGTTTCATCATTATATTACATGATATAAAGTTACAGTTTACACAGATCATTCAGCTGTAAAATATTTAATGAATAAACCTATAGTTAATGGCCGAATAATGAGATGGTTATTACTTCTTCAAGAGTTCAACATGACAATACTTGACAAACCATGAAAATTTAATGAGGTGGCAGATTTTCTATCTCGAATTAAACAAGAAGAGGGCGATAGAGCACCTGTACAAGATGAGATCCCTGATGAAAATTTGTTTGCTATCTCTATAAAGGTTCCTTGGTTTGCTGATATTGCCAACTATTTGGCTACTTCTGAAGTACCTCCTGAATTTACATTTAAACAAAGAAAGCAACTTATTAGAGAATGTGCACCATTTAAGTGGATTAATGGGATGTTATTTCGTTGTGGACCTGATATGGTTTTGAGAAGATGTGTCAGGGCTGATGAAACTTATAGTATTCTGAGGGCCTGTCACGATGATCCTTCAGGGGGTCATTATTCTGCAAAAAGAACTTCCCATAAAATACTAGGTACTGGATATTATTGGCCTTCAATGCATAAAGATATTAAAAATTATGTTCGTCATTGTGATGAATGTCAAAGAGTAGGAAGACCAACTGCTTCAACAGAGATGCTGTTGCAACCGCAGGTAACTTTGGAACCATTTGAAAAATGGGGGTTAGATTTTATCGGCCCCATAGATCCTTCCTCACAAGGGAAAGAATACATATTAGTCTGTACTGATTATCTGACAAAATGGGCTGAAGTTCAAGCTTTACGAGTTGCTAGAGAAGAGCAAGTTGCTGATTTTCTCTATAACAAAATTTTTCTTCGATTTGGAGCCCCTCGAACTATTGTTACAGATCAGGGACCCCAATTTATGTCCAAAGTCCTCCTAGCATTTACAGACCATTTTCAGGTGAGCCATAAGAAGTCATCCCCCTATCACCCTCAAGCAAATGGTCAGGTAGAGGTGACTAATAGGGAGTTAGAAAACATACTAACAAAAACTTTCTCGTCAGGAAGAAAAGATTGGGCCAGGAAGTTGTCCTGAAGTTGTTTGGGCATATAATACAACATGGAAATCTACAACTGGATTCAGTCCCTACAAGCTTGTTTTTGGAAAGAAACCTCTTCTTCCCATTGAATTTGAACTTTAGACCCTACAAACAGCTATGGAATTGGGTCTAGATTTGAAATGAGCTCAAATAGAATGAGTTTTGTAGTTAAATGAGTTGGATGAGCTTCGTCTAGATGTTGTTCATCAAACGGAATTAGTTCAACATCAACGAAAAGTTTGGCATGAAAAATATATTAAGGAAAGAGAATTTCATAATGGTGACTGGGCCCTGCTATTCGATTCAAGATATAAAGATCATAAAGGAAAACTCAGAACTCATTGGCTGGGGCCATATGAAATTTCAGAGGTTTTCTCGAATGGCACAGTTCAGTTAAAACCTATCGATGGTGATTCACAAACTCTCTTAGTAAATGGTCATCGCCTACGTATTTATCACAAACCAGTTAATAAAGAAGAATTTATGAAGCTGGTAGAAATGCAAGGAGAAATCCAATATATTGACTCTGCTAAGGTAGAGTCTAGTTTGATTTAAATGATTAAATGTTATCTAAAAAATAAAATAAAAATTGTACTTAGTTCATTTTTTTTTGCATCTTTCATAAAATTTCAGATTTAACACGTATTTTCATTTGGTAGGACTTTTCATAAAGGAATAACAACTTCCGGAGCACCGTTCCATGATGCTCTAGAACTTGATCATTCAGCTATCCAGTGCTCCAGAACTTGATGATCTGAATGCTTGATGCTCTGAAACTTTCATTGGTCGCTGCTCCAGCTGCATCCTTCAACGATGCTCAGAAACTTTCATTGGTCGCTACTCCGGTTGCATCCTTCAACGATGCTCCAGAACTTTCATTTGTTGCTGCTCCGGCTGCATCCTTCAACGATGCTCCAGAACTTTCATTTGTTGCTACTCCGGCTGCATCCTTCAATGATGCTCCAAAACTTTCATTGGTCATTGCTCCAGCTGCATCCTTCAACAATGCTCCAGAACTTTCATTGGTCGCTGCGTCGGCTGCATCCTTCAACGATGCTCCAAAACTTTCATTTGATCACCGTTTTGGTTGCATCTTTTAGCGATGCTCCAAAACTTATCCACTTTTCTAGTCCCTAATGCATGTCTTATGCGTGCTCCGGAACTTCGACCACCTTCTTAGTCCGAATGCATGCTTTAAGCATGCTATGGAACTTATTCATTTTCATTCTGCCAACTCCTTTCGAGGAAATTTTCAAATTTTTTCCCGATACTTTGGTTATCGTACATTGGTACATGTGCCTTCTTCTGTCATTGTAAATAAAAGCCGCCGTAATAGCCTATCTTTATTAATAATTTCATCATCCATGAGTCTCTTCATTCATGTCATAATAATTATACCATAACCTTAGCCAATACCCTTGCATCATCATGTCAGGTCGTGAGGTACAAGATCTTCAAGTGATCATGGAATGGAAGTAAGTACAAATTTTTGCTTTAAATAATTAGTTATTTTTGAATAAAATATAATTAATTGGCAAGAGTTTCTTTTCCCAATTTAGTAAATTGAGCCATCTGGTGATTAATTGTTAAGTTCGCCACTCTTTTTGCGGCCCTTCATGCAAATTGAAATCATTACACAGTAAGCTCCTGGCAAGAGTAGAGTAAATGATATCAGTCTGATCATATCTTCAAAAATACCGGTGCACAAGTCCTTGGAATTATTGAATTTTTTAGTAGGGTGGTAAGTAAGAGAGACAAGAAAATGGGTGGCACAAAGAAGAAATCTGAGCCGGATTCTGCAGAAAAGCTGTTGCGGTTAAGTAATATCTCCCTGCTATTTGAGGAAGTAGGCTGGTTGGATTTTATCAAGAAATTTGAAGGGTATAATGAAAAGCTGGTGAATGCATTTGCCGAAAGCTACTCTAATGGTTAGGTGATTCTGCATGGGAAGCGTTTCAAGGTGAGTTCAAAAATTATCTCTTCTATTTCAGGGTTGGAAGATTCTGGTATTAAAATATCTGAAACTACACAAATTCCATATCAAAAATTATCAGAATTATTCATTAGACAGGGAGATCCTCAACCCATGATAGTTGTCAGTACTAGGGGACAGAATAAAGGGTTTCAGAGAGCCTCTATCTTAGAACCCTGGGGTACTGCTGTTGCATGGATCATTAGATATTTCACTTGTGAAGGTCAACTTGCCACTGTTGTAGGACCAACATTCCGCATATTAACACATTTGCGGCATGGGAAGGAAAACCCTGCTCTAAGGGTTAATTTGCCTCATTTCTTGAATGATTCTATTAATTCTTCAATAGAGAGATACAAAACTGGTTCAGGACCATTAAAACACCATGGGTTAATTCAATTGATTTGTAAATATTATTTTCGTAAGAAACCTCAAAGCAAATGGGAAATTTTTTTGGGGAAGTTTGATAAGCCTACATTAGGAAGGAAGATAGAATTAGGAGAATCCTCAAAACAAGTTGCTTCACCTTCCAGAGCAACTTCCCCCAAAACCCTAGAGCTCCTAAACCCCAAATTCCCACCATAGTTGGTGAGGAAGTGCCAGAAATTAGAAAAGATGAGTTTGAAACTCCTACCCAGATAGAGGATGTAGAGATAATGAGTCCAAATGTGGATACTCACCCTGTTAAGAAGAGGAAAAGAAGAACTATTCTTCTAAGTGATCCAACTATTTTAAATTATCAGGATACTCCTCCTTTGAGGAGGAGTAAAAGTTATCCTCTGGATCTGCAGAAACCCCAGCACAGAGTAAAGAGAAAAGGTCAAAAGCTAAAAAGCAAAAGAGAAATTTAGGAAATTGAGGAGTCAATTCACCAATCCTCAGAAAAAGAAATATCTGTTGAAGAAGTGCATTTTCATTTGGTATCTGAAGAGGAAGCTGTAGAACAAGAAAAATAGGAAATAGAAAAGGAACAATCTCCACTTTTTAGGGAGATTGATGATAGTATGTTAGGGGAATTGTCTCCAGTTATTAATAAAGCTGTTGAAATTGTTGAAACTGAAAATATTAACATGGAGTTTGAAAAATTGAAATTAGAAATAGAAGAGTTAAGAAATCAGCTGCATGAAAATAAAGAAAGAATGGAATTACAACAAGAGGAAATCATGGTGTATAAGACTGTAATAGATGAAAGGGATCAAGAAATTCAGGATTTAAAGTTGGAAATGCAGGGAAAAGATACATCTATTAGTGAGCTGCAATTACAAATTCAGAATTGTGATAAGGAAAATAGGATACATAGGGATGAATTAAATAAAGAAATTCAGAATTTAAAAGGAAATTTTATGCTCATGTTTTCAGCTTTTGAAGAGGAAAGGAAAAGACAAAAAGAAGAATTGAATACTTCTCTTAGTAAGATTGTAGAATTAGAGCAGGACTTACAGGAAAGCACTGGTAAACCAAAGATGGAATCTAGAGAAGTTCAAACCGAGCCAACAGTAACTAAATGGTTCCAAATTCAGATTCCTCCATTATTAATGAAATGGATGGAACAGTGCTATTTTCTTAGGAATACACAAATTGAGAATAACATATTGAAAATGGAAATGGTATTATTAAGAGAAGCATTTCATAAAGCTTATAAGGGGAAACATGACGCTTGTCAAATAGCTGAATTTCTTTTATTGTGTAGAAGGCCATCCAGATTATATTCCATGTTTTTGAATGAGCAATGTTTTAGATGGAAATTGCTTAGGATCTACAATGATCAACCCTATGAACCGAATGATAAAGAATTTGTGAAAGTGTTTGCAGACTCAAAACTTGAAGAGCAAGATATGCTCTATGAATTCTTTACCCATGATCTTTTGTTAGAGCAGCATACTAATTTCTTTGTTAATCTTTTTTGTGGGAGAAGTACAATTAAGATCTCTATTGTCTACTCTTCGGAATCAAATCCATTGGCAAGAATGAAATAAAGAATATGTTCAAGCAAATAAAAGTGTAGGACTTCAGATAAGATCTCCAAATAGTAGACCAGCAACTTTTAAGAAGACATTTGCAGCTCTTTTGCTGGATGAGAAAATGAAAGAAAGGTATGATAATAGCCTTCGGGTTTTCTATAATCATTTTATAGAACAGGGGAAAAAATTGGTTGGCAAGGCTTGGCATGCATGTGAAGAGAGATACACTCCATTGCCTATATATTTAAAGAAAGAGAAGTGATCTCTCCTCTTGGTCTTAGATGGTCCTTCAGAAGAGCAGATGCCTTGGCCAAAATTCTAGGAGATCTCAGAACAAAATGGATAGGAATGAGGTACAAACCTCCTTTACTATTATAGCCAGTCCCTGCTTTCCATATTAACACAGATCAGGATGACAGAGTCTTCAATGAATGGAAAAGGGGAGTTGCTTTTCATGTAGGTTTCCATAATTCCCCTATTAACTTTGATGACACAACAAAAGACTTATATGATATCAGTGCAAAGTATGAAGAAGGGAGTAGAGGGAAGAATTATAATCAGGGGACAGGAGGACCTTCCAAGAACTAGGAAGGGGAGAAAATGATGAGGTAAAAATAACCTCATCATAATAATGCCACAAAGACCTAGTTTATATATGCAAATCTCTATCCTCTGCCAATTAATTAAATTTTAGAAGAAATAATTGTTTAATTTTAGTAAGAACTTGTATAAACTTTATTTCTTTTGATTTCTTAAAGTAATTTTCCAATACATATTTAATGGGTTGTTTTAAGTGTTTTGTAGATAATAATCGGTCAACCAAGTTACAGATTGAAGTATCCAGCTGGCACGTGCTCCAGAACAGTTAGAGATATATGCTGGAAGTATGCTCTGGAACTTTAGGATGATGGACCGAAAATACTGTTGTTCTTAAAAGATGTTATTTCTGTTATCTTTTGAATAAAAGACTTTATGGCTCAACTTGAACCTCTTAAATGTTGTGTAATAGGATAGACGAGTTATATGTAGATCTGTTTTAGATATTTTTCAGTGGTTATCTATACCAGCTGAAATATAGCATGTAGTTATAGTTTCTCTATAAAAGATACAGTCGCTGGAAGTAACATATATAGTAAAAAAGTAATGTTATGTTGACAAAATGTTTTTCCAAAAGTTTATAAATAAAGAGATTGTTATCTGAAATTCTGAGTTATGAGTTATGGATGATAACTATGTTTAATAGAGATGTTTCTGAGATAGCTATGGATGTGAGTTGGGAATGAATGTGTTGTCCCACGAGCTGGCCACTCGACGGGAGTAGATAAGTGTTTTCTTTTGTTATACTGATGTTTTGTAGAGAGTTGTTTAAATTCACTAATATGAAATCTTAGTTTTGAGGTATTTGTTATCCTTTCAACTTCCGTAGCTGCTGTTACTTACTGTTGGAGTTTTGACTGTTAAGAAAATGTTTTATGGATTGTTATAAGCTTTTCTGTTCTTATAATCAGTTTCTTAGTTTAAATTGATTCTATGTTTGTTTAACTTAGTTATTATGCTTTCTAAATTAGTATACTCATGTTTACAGTTCAAGTATTTTCTATTTTCTTAGGAATAGATTACTTTTCAGTTTGATAGTTAAACAGTTTGAAGTTAGAATTAATTTAAAGTTGTTCTTAAAAAGTTAAGGAACCTGAGGGAGATACTCTAGAACTCTTCTATGCAGATTGCCTTGAACACTACCCGGTCGACAATTTGATATTTTATTCTAAAGTAATGGGACCTAACGACAGCCTATCAAATGCTTTGGTCTAAATTAATCGATATTTAAAAATTCCTCCCAGGTCATATCAGACACATCATGTAGATACTTTTCTACTAATAATTTGATCAGACAATGGTGGGAGACAAAATTATCCCTACCTTTTTGGGTCTCGGCCACCATGATTGAAAGAAGTTGATATAACACATTTGGTATGTTCATTCTTCTCCCATGCCTCATGTGATTTAGGAGTTTGAAGTGCATAGAATGTAGGTTCAATTGGTCGCCTTCACAGTAATGTACTTCACAATGTAAACAACTAATTTCTTCCACGACTTAGGTAGAGAGGTTCTCTTCACACCTTGCTTGTCCACATCCAATGGAGGGTCACCAGGTTCTATAAATTCAGCCCTAGCTGACCTTGCATCTCTGGTAGCAAGGTAATTTTCACCATCGGCAGGCAACCCTATCACTTTTGCAATCCTCTCTTCAATAGCTATTACCTCCAACACTTTTACTATGGTCTTTCCTTTAGAAAATGTTTGTGAAAATTTCAACGCAACGTCTTCATTATGACCATTAAGCTTCAGGAAATAATCTAACCATCCACAGTTTCTGAACACGGCCTGGCAAGGTGCATCCTGCAGTAATACATCATGAACCATGGGTTCATTTCGAATTAACCCACCTTCCATTGTTTCAGCTATCTGCAATTAAGCAAGCACTCTGCAAGGTTTCCCTTCCTGGAATCTTTGTTTGAAAACCAAATTCCTCCTTCCTGCAATGCTGCTAAATTCTCAACTCCAATGTTTTATGAATTTTACCTTTTTAATGAATTAGGATTATGACTGAGGCAATAAAGGCAGTAAGGAATAATAAATGAAGCGTACAATTGAGAAAAATGGTGGCGGTTTGGTGTCATCTCACACATGCTAGTTGCTATCTCACTCTATCATTCAAATTTTCTCAATTTAAATTTTGTTGACATGGACCAATATGAACTGACATGTGGACATCTTATTCACACTCCCCCCCAACCTAAATTTTGGCATGTGTCCTCACATGCGAGGTGGTAATGACAATTTAACAGGGCATGGGATAATTAGATGTTATGGAGAACATCTACATTAATGTATAGTAATTAAATAAATATACTAAAAAATAATTAAGATGTAACAAATTGATGCACACATACCTGAATTCTTGGAATATCTATTGCAAAAAATATTGAGAAAGTACCGGTCACCATTTAAAAAGTCACTTGAGAAATTAATGAAAGTGAAGATGGAATGAAGTGAAGTGATGGAAGAGAGAGAAAGGTGGAGATGGATGGGCGGATGGATGGATTAATGAAGAAGTGGACTCCCACAAAAGTGGAGGTCTTTATTATGAAATGATTGCATGTGTACTAGATCAGTCAGAAGGAGGGACACTAGGTTCACTTCCTTCAACTACAGGAAGTTCGGGGGTTGGGTGTTGGTTAAATTGTTGCATGAACTCCTCCTTGGATGTTGGCTTGTGGTACAACCTTAAGCGGTGGCCGTTGAAAAAAAGCTTGAATTTGATAGGTTCAATGGTGGTGAGTTGTACAACTCCATTGGGAAAGACCTCTGCAACTTCGTATGGTCCCAACCATCTAGTCTACAATTTTCTTGCATTATCTTGATACCTTGAGTCATAAAGGAGTGCCCAGTCACCAGGCTAAAAATTCTTGTCCTTTATGTACTTATCATGCCATTTGATCCTTTGATTCTACACTACCTCAGTGTGATGCAAGGCTATCTTTCTCATCTCATCCAAATTCTTCAGCTGCATAATTCTATCTTTTTGTGCCTCAAAGATGTCCATCCCTAAGTCTAGTGCAGTCCTAATAGTCTTATGTTCAAATTCAATGGGCATCATAGTTGTCTTCCCATATAGTAGTTTAAAAGGAGTGAAGCCTATGGTTGTTTTCTAGGTGGTCCTATAGGCCCATACAACTTCTAGTAGCCTACTTGCCCAATCCCTCCCATGGATAGTCACTGTTTTGGTGAGAATGGCTTCAATTTCCTTGTTGGTCACCTTAACTTGGCCATTGGACTAAGGGTGATAAGGAGTAGACTTCCTATGCCTCACATTATATTCATTAACCAGTGTTGTAATAAGGGTTGATGTGAATTGAGCCCCTTGATTAGTCACTATCTCCCTTGCTCCATAACAAGTGAAAATTTCCTCATAAAGAAATTCTGCAACCTTATTATCTCTTGCATGCTTCATTTCTTTAACTTCAACCCACTTGGTTACATAATCAATCCAAACCAAGATATAGGATTTACCATGTGATGGAGAATCAATGGGTCCTACAAAATCCAATCCCCATTTATCAAATGGAGAGATTACTACCTGATGGTAAAGTGGCATCTCATCAAATTTGGCTGGTCGGCCCATCCTCTAGCATTTGTCACACTTCCTTTTATATTTCCCTGCATCCTTGTGGAGTGTGGGCCAGTAATAACCTGTGTTCAGAATCTTCACTGTTGTCCTCTTGGCTGCAAAATGCCCTCCACAGGGTTCATTGTGACATGCATGCAATATATCATATGTCTCATCTTCCCTCACACATCTCCTCATGACATAGTCTAGTCTAGTGTAGATTAGACATCTTGCAATCCATGAGAAAGGAAAAGTGTTCTCAATGAGCACCCTTCTCTCTTTTGGAGATAAATGAGGAGGAACTCTCCTTGTGACCAAATAATTAGCTATATCAGCATACTAGGGTGTATACACACTGATTGAAAACAAATGTTCATCAGGGAAAGATTCATCAATGACTTGATTTTCCTCTGATGTAGTCAGCCTTGAGAGAAAGTCTGCTACAACATTTTCCTTCCCTGATTTATCACCAATGGTTATGTCAAACTCCTACATCAGCAACAACCATCTTGCTGGCCTACCTGAGATTAGGGGCTTATTCATGAGGTACCTAATTGCTGCATGGTTTGTGTGCACAAAGATCTAATAGCATGTTATGTAGTGCCTAATTTTTTTAAGGGCTTAGATCACTGCCATCATTTCTTTTTTTGTCACTGTATAATTGAATTTGACTCCTTGCAAGTTCTTGCTGACAAAATAAATAGCATTCTCAATTGCTCCTTCTTTTTGTACCAAGAATACTCCTATAGCATAATCTGATGCATCTGTATGAATGTGAAAAGGAAGCTCCCAATTAGGGCCTTTGAGTAGAGGATCATGGGTTTAAGCTACTTTCAAATCAGAGAATGCTCTATCATAGTCCTTTGTCCATTGGAATTCAACATCCTTGGTTAGGAGATTGTACAATGGTGCTACCATTTTACTGAAATCTTTGATGAAATGCCTATAGTAGCCTACATGTCCCAAGAAACTTCTGACATATTTTAGCTTTGCGGGTATAGGCAGATTGGTGATCACCTCAATCTTCGCAGGATCTACTTGAATTCCTTTGTGAGAGATGTAGTGGCCAAGGACTACACCTTCCTGCATCATCATGAAGTATTTTTCATTGTTTAAGGATAGGTTATGTTCTTCACATATCTTTAAGACTCTCCTGATATTTTCCAATGATTCATTAAAATTAGCACCATAGGTAGTAAAATCATCCATATAAATCTCCATGCAATCATGTGAGATATCTGAAAATATGCTAATGACTGCCCTCTAAAAAGTTGCAGGTGCATTACATAAGCCAAATGGAAGTACTGAGTAAGCATAAGTCCCCCATGGATAGGTAAAGGTGGTCTTCTCTTGATCCTTGGGTGCAATTTGTATCTAGTTATAGCCACTAAATCCATCTAGAAAAGATAAATATTGCTTTCCTACAAGGGAATCCAATACTTGATCTATGAAAGGAAGGGGAAAATGATCATTTTTAGTGGAAAAGTTGAGCTCCCCGTAGTCAACACAAACTCTCCATTTTCCTCCCTTCTTGGGCACAATCACCAATAGGGACACCCATGGGCTATCTGAAATGGGGTAGATAAATCCTGCATCTAGCAATTTTTGTAGTTCCCCTTTTACAATTTCCCTTAATGCAGGATTAATTCTTCTTTGTGGCTACCTCACTAGTGTGCAGTCATCTCTGATGTATATCCTATGAGTGCAGAGCTTAGGATTCAACCCCTTCATATCATGGTAGTCCCATGCAAATGCATGTTGGTGGGTTCTTAGTAGATTTGTCAAAGCCAACTACTGCTCTTGACTCAATTTGCTGTTAATATTCAGGTATCTTCCTTTTGACACTTGCACTTGTGTGGTTAACTCTATCATAGTTTTTTCACTAATGCTTGGTACCTTGAGTTCATGTGGTAGCAATTATGAAACATATCAGTTGCTGCAGGAGATTCAGCTGCAACAAGAGTGGGCAGAAGGGTCGTCACTGGACTAGCAGAACCAGATGCATGAGAGGACGATGCTTCCTACACCTCACAATGGTTCTGAATTATGTTAGACAATACTTCATCTTCTTCCTGAAGCTACATGAAATAAAATTTCCCTAACATCATAAGTTGTGCCACATATTTAACTTCCTCGACCTCTTCACCAACATGTGGCCATATGGGGTTATCCATATCCTAGGATGGCTGAGCAGGAGGATAGAGAACAATATTTTTGGTGCTCTTCCCATCAAAAATGGTCATATCTCCTAACCGACATCCAATATAGGAATTTGTTTTTTCTAACCATGGCCTTCCAAGAATAATGGGATACCCACCTAGTGTAGCTTTAAGGGAAAGAATCATGAAATCTATTGGGTACTCCCAAGAGTCTAGAGTTACCACAAGATCCTCTACTATACCATCAGGTTTAACAGTGGAATTATCAGCAAGCTATAGGACAGTACGAGTAGGTCTCATGCTTGTAACGTTTAGTTGTTGCAAGATATCCTTAGTCATCACATTTATTGTTGCTCCTAAATCAATTAGAGCATTCTTTATTTGGATCTCGTTTATAATAACTCCTACCACATGACTACCTGGGTCATTGTATTTAGGAACCACTTTCCCAAGCATGATGTCAGCCAGTTGTCCCACTACATGAACCGTAGTGGGGTCTTTCTTTTTCCTGCCTGGCTTCTTGAGGAATGCTTCCTTAATTGCTTTGCCATATATGGGAACATCTTTTATGGCCTGAAATAGAGGTATCTTGACACATAAATGCTTCAATTGATCTAAAATGTCAAAGGTCATTTCCTCCTCTTCTTTTTGTTTAACAATTTCTAACCTCTGAGGAAATGGTGATTCTTGTTTAGTTTTATTTACTGGGACTGGTACACTTGGCTGAATGAGGAAATTCAGAGGCTCCTATTCTTCCACAAGAAGCTCAATGATGATAGGTGTGGAAGGAGCTGGCAAAGTAGTTCCTGAACGCAAGTGGATGTCACTTATGTACTCACAACATATGTCAAAAATTGATTTGAATCAGCAGAATAGACTCGTTGTTGTTGTGGTTTGTTAGTTGGGTTAGGTGTGGGTTGAGCTAGTAGCTGAGTAGGTCTAGTTATCTTCAAAATTGAGCTAGTAGGAGGAGGCATTATAGCAAGTTGTTGGGGCTAAGAAGGTGGCTGCATGTAATTGGTGGTCTGGTTTGGCCATTGTTGTCCTCCCCTCCATTGAGATGTTTGCTGCCAATTTCTTGGAGGTGGCTACCAATTTACCTAAAACTAATGCCAATTCCCCTAAGGTTGCTGCCACTAGGGTGGAGATTTCTGGTGATTGGGCCAAGTATTTGGAGGGTTATTCCAAGGCTATGGTGGATATCCTCCATAATTGGATGGATATGGGGGTTGTCATTGGTTACCAGATGAATAAGAATTGAAATATGGCCCAACAAAAGATAGTGGATCTGGCGGCATACCTTGTCTTGGAGCCCATGGCCTCCTTTGTGAAATGTAGTAGACTTGGTCATCTTCACCTTGGATTGGCTTGAACTCAGGTGGAATCTGCTTACTATCAATATTAGCTACCATCTTGCATCTGTAGTCCTTCTTCTTTTGTCTGTAATGAGGGCAATATTCTGCCAACATTGCCTCTGCCTCCTCATGTTTATTTTAGCTTGAAGTGTATCCAGCTAGGTAGCCAGATTGTTTATGATGTCTCACTTAAAGTCTTCCAACAAGTGAGTAATCTCCATCCTTGAAACACCACTGGTAGATGACTTACCCATAAAGGATTGGTAAGCTCTCCCTTTCTTTGAAGCTTCCCTAGAATAGTTCTGACATAGCTTCTTAATATCTTCCCAAGGAGCTTGGGTGATATCTCCTCCTCCCATCAGGTCTAAAGCCTCAATGCAACTCTCATTAATCCATCTCAAGAAGAGCAACTTTTGGGAATCTTCATTGAGTGTATGATGTGGAGATTTCTACAGGCAAAACAAAAACCTTGAAATGTAATCCTCCAAACTCTCATCTTCCTTCTGCTACATCCTAAAGATCTCATCTCCTCTCATGTCACTGCCCCTGCAATATTCCTTGTACTTCTCAAGGAACTTTGTCTTCATGTCATCCCAAGTCTCCACAATATTTCTACCTAGTCTCATAAATCATCTTAATGCAACCTCTTTCTAGGTGGTAGGAAACAACTTAAGCCTATTAGTATTAGTCGTATAGTCATAGCTTCTGTAGAGGATATCAAACTCAAACAAGAAGGTTCGGGATCTTTTGTGACAAGTCCATAGAAATTAGGAAGGACTAAAGCAGGGATATTTTTGAGGTTGTCAACTTCATTCTAATGAGCAATGGGGAATAAAAAAGTTGGCTAGTTAGGTATGTTTCTATTTGCATCACCCATGTTTGCCTGATGGAGTTCCAAAGAAAATGGGTTCTCAATCAAATTTTGATCTTTAGAGAAAGTTTCAGAACTGGTTAAATTGATAAATGCATTAGCAAAAGGGTGTGTCTCTTCTTCTTCTTCGTCTCTTGGCAGATTTGGAAGCTCTTCTAGTTGAAATAGTTTAGGATGATTAGGAAGGAATCTCCCATAAGCATCTCTTCTCCTTCCTCTATGCATGCAGTATCAACTTAGCATCAACCAACTCACACAAAGAATTGGTGAAAGAATAAGGGGGTCATTACTTCCTAAATGAGGGGTATACTAAGAACAAACTTTCAAAAATACTACAACAAGAAAGAAACTATCAATGACTCCAAAGAACTTCCTTGTTTGACACCATCCCTAGCAACGACACCAAAAATGTTGGCCTCCTACAATGACTTAACAAATAAGCCCTTAAAGATGTGATTCAGAGATTGGGAATTTAACCTGAATATCTATCTCAATCATTATGAAGGTTCATTTAATTGTCAACCCAGGGACGTAGACTTGAAATGGGTTAGCACGGTATGTGCACTAGGAATCCATAGTAGCCATATTCATCTTACAACTTAAGGAAGACATAATGTTGAAAGTAAATTGTTGAAAAAGAAGTAACATAAGTACTAAGCAGCAACCAACAACTATACTAAACTAAAGTGCATGACAGAAATGAAAATTTGAGCGAACAAACAGGAAACTAATCTATTTGCTTTGGCTATAGGAACAATCACAAAATAGAATTCTAGTGGCTTCAGGAATAGATAGATGCTATATTTATAACTATTTTTGAAAAAAAAAAGTAATAACTAAGCTAAAGGATTGAATGCTCACCAAGTGGGCCCCCTTGGATGAGTATCCCTTAAGACAAACTTAGATGCAACGAACTTATAACTTCATTTTATTCATTGAGAAACATGATTACAATAGATCAATGTAACTGTATTACCGAAAAACTAAGAATGTGAGTACAACATCAGATCAATCAACCTTCTGAGAAGGAGCATCAGAGTCTTATTTATAGAAGGAAAAAACTACTAACTACCTAGCAAGGTGGTCAACTCCAACATATTAGGAGGACGCCACTTTATGGAAAGCATAAAAAATGGAAAGGAGATTATGCATGTGTGGAATCTAGTCAAGCATGTTTTCCTTAATGCAAATCTAGTACAATAGTAACTCCTATATTCTCTCAACAACTATTATGATCATTTACAAGACAATTACAATTCTTTGATTTGAACAAGGAATTTCCCTCCATTGAGAGTCTTCCCTCCATTGACCTTTGAATGATCACCTTGTTGACCTTTGTGGTGAATGACCAGCTGGCAGAATCTTCCTCAATTTTGTAGGCTCTAATTATATCTGCATGAAAACATTAGCACACACAACAATTGCATATCTATAACTATCTTAAAGTAACATTCATTAATCCACATGTATAATTAACATAGATAGTTCATATAGCTTTCCAATGCCATTTAAAAGTTACAAAGATAAACTTATGCCCAATGCCTATGGTTTTGAGGAAATAACATGAAAATGTCAACATCCAAATATCAAAGTCTGTGACAACAACAACAAATGGATAATAAACTCTATCAAAATTGAGCCATAAATTGGACTCATCAATGTTCATACACAGTGATATTTCAACAACATGTGATATACTAGGCACTTCAAGTGACCCAGTGATTGAGCCACACAACTCAATCCCTGAGATCACTCTGGATTAATTTCTCATTTTATCTCACAAGCACACACAACACAGTTATAATGATTATATTTTCTTCAAAGGGACTTGTTTTTATTTACACATTTTGAGATGGTCTTGACGTCATAGGGACCTATAGCTTAATAGTTGTCAACATTCAGAACAAGTCCTGTTACTGCAGGTACCAGTAGCATCGTCTGACAAAAGAAAATAAAAATTCAAATCACTTGGTGCCACATTAACTGCAAGTTCACGTGCATTCCACCTCAAAATATTCACATGCAATATCCATCTTTTCACAATAAAAACCCGCAACACGATTTTATAATTTCCAGCTACCAATTCAAATTTCAAATGTTCGAGCTATCACATCGCCAACTGCTATACATCTAATCTATCTCATGAATTTGTATTTTCCACCTCATAATTCATAAGCTTGCAGTTATTTTTCGTCACATCAAATCAAAAATTGGATACATGGGTAAAAGCAAGAAGTTGGGTCCACGAAGAGGGGAAGTTTCGACCAAAAAAAAATCCACAGGAAGCGCGTACACGTTAATAAAAAAATGTGTGCATTATGCTTCATGTACTTGAGCCTAAAAAATGCGTACACAATAAAAAATGTGTACACATTATATAACACGTACGCATTTTATAACATGTACAATTCATTTATTTAAAAAATTAAACACCTTTTAGAAATGTGTATGCATTTTGTGACGTGTATGTGTTTCTAAAAAGAATTTAATTTTTTAAATAATCAAGCAAATAAAGAACGTGTATGTGTTTTGTAACGTGTACGCGTTTTTTCAAAATGCGTACGCATTTTTATTTTGAATCCCCAACCCATATGCAGCCTCGGTTTTAGGTTCGGGAAAGGCTTGGCAACCCGAACCTTAGCTTGTGACTTGCAACTAAAAAACTAAGACAGGTTCAAGAGAAATGTCCAACTTTGACAATATGGTTGATGCACTTTTTTTTCTGAATCAATCTATGAAATTAAAACCCATTAGAGAACACGATGTCTAGTTTCCAAATATATATATATTTTTAAGATTGGATTATATTTGTTATTTTTTAATTAATTTCTAAGCAAACTAGTCCATAAACTTGAAATATCTGACTTTTTTTTTAATAACTTTTTTTGGTTAATTTTCTTGTAAAAAATTATGTGGCATCAATCTTCAGACAATTCTCTACACAATGAAAAAAAAAGATTCAAAAAATGTTTAGTTTAGGTCCAATTATGCTGTCCATACACGTTGATTTTTAAAAACAACAATTAAGACCAATAAAAAATTCAATAAAAAAAAAAATTCAAAAAAAATTACAAAAAAATATTCTCATCAATCTTCATGTTGTTAGCTATCTTTCCCCAAAAGGAATTAGCAAAATACTTTTATTTGGGTCAAAAAGTGGTGTCCGTACACGTGCATGGTATAGTAAAAAAAAAGAATTTTAAAAGTGGTTTTTATACATACCTATCAAAATTCAATTTCTATCATTTGGGTATTTGAATAAATTACATATTTGGAAACTAGATTCAAAATGTTAAATTTTATAATATTGATTTTTTTTAAGATTGACTCTGTAAGTGCCTCAAATTTTCATTCCAAGTGTAATAGCAAAAACACTTCCACTTTTTGAGATTTTTGTGGACCCAACTTCTTGCATAAGCCCACATTCTTTTCAATTTATATGCATGGTGATGAGTTATTTCTTCCAATCGATACTCAAGGTACGCTATCATAATTACCATATCTTTCTTTAAACTTTCATTATGGCTTTCATATTAATTCATGCATGTGATCTATTCATACCATTGATTTCCATTATTTATAATTTTACCACTTCCCAATCACAAACATGAAGTGAGGTCACTTCAACAATTAAGTTGGGGGGAGGGTACAACTCAGTCAGTTTTTTTCAAAATTCGCCACCCAAATCAAATGCAATAGATAGATGGGACATGCAAAACCCTCCTAAATTATACCTATTTTTTTACTAATATCTCCAATTGCCAAATTTCTAGTCCTAAGAATTTGAGCTTAGTTCAAACCAGAGTCGAACCTAGAACCTATTTGTGAGCTCAAATTCAGTAGACACTAAGAAGGGGAGTTGCAATTATGGTATGGTAGTAAAAGTATATGAAGAACAGTAGGAAGGAGAAGGGTTTTGAAGGTGGTGAAGTGAATTGAGCTAAATTTTCAAGACTAAATTGAACACATTGAGCAGAGAAGAGTAAGGCATAATGGGAGGTGATGTCATTAGAAGGGAGTTTTTGACTCATAAGCAAATTTTGGAAGATGCAATGGCTCTACCCATTTTACCAGGGTCGGTTGGATTGATTACTTCCTGAAATTAGTAGAATATGGTGATGATATGACAAGAAGGTTTACATCTACACTTGAGTATGATGAAGCAATGGTGAAGGAATTATCTGTGGATGCATCTGAGGTTTCCATAGCACAAGTTACTAGTTACCTGGAATATTTGGGGTAGAGTTTCCAGCACGTGCAGATGCAGTTGTAGACAAGGAGGAATTTTGTGAACGAGGAGAGGATTTGGACTCGTCTTCACAAGGTACAAAGAGACAAGTTCTCTTCCCTACTTATGGGCTAATTGTGCTTCCTACATTGTTAGATATATCACCTATGATGGTAGGAAAAATCTCTTGTATACAATACATTTTAAATTACTCAGTCACCTTCGGTACAATAAGTTGGTAAATGTGCCAAACTTTCTTTATAATTTGTTAAAAATGACAGCATCAGAGTATCAAAGAAAACAAAATGACACTTCCCTATCACACCACTATTTGATTGCTTTACTGGTAAAAAGAAGTTTGAGGATTCAATACCCACAAGTAAATTGGGAAGATTTTAAGGAGTGTATAGATATTAACAGTTTGCTAGATGCACATGTGGTACCTGAGAATGTAGAACCCCAAGATGAACCTGTAAGAGAAAGCCCTCATATCTCACCTACGACTTCACCTACAGGTGATCCCACAATAATAGTTTACAATTTTTGGCCAAATTGGATATTGAACTGAATTTTTTTAACTAAATCTTCACTTTTGAGCACCCATAGTGGCTAAACCATGAGGAATTTGAAGATGGTGAAAACTAGTGATTTGTAACATTTTGTCTATAGATTCTAAATATTATTTTTTCAAAAATTTTGGAGTCAAATTGCACCTTTTTTTTTCCATCTCCTTCGAAAACTAGTTTTTAACAATAAACACCATTTTTAAAGAGTGACATTACTGGCTAACACATAACTTTTTTTCTATGAAGCATAAAATTCTATTTTTCTTTAATTTAGATTTGTAACTATGATATCTAGTGCATGGAATTGGTTTCATAGTATTTCATTGAATATTATTTTTTAATTAATTTTCAAAGTCAAACTAGTTACAATTTAGACATGATTTACTGGCTAAAACATAACTTTTTTTATATGTATCAAAATTCAATTTTTTTTTTTGTTGGATCAGGACATCAATATATAGTGCATTGATATTTTTCAATTTTGTTTTGATAATCTGCTATTTTTCCACATGTGCAGTAAAACAAAGAGCTTGATTTTCGAAAACCCTACATTCACAAGAAATAAAAAATAAATATAATAATAAAATAAATTTATTTAAAATTATACTTTTTGGGAAGCTTATAATAAGGACTACATACAAAAAATAAATTTTAAATGAATTCATTTGATCCCTCAAAAGGTAAATCAAAAGTGGTTTTTTATCAGCATTTTGATAGGTGTAAAGGAGACTCTGTTATAGGTATGGTTTAAAACTAGTGGGATTCTATCCAAGGCGGTTTGATCTAAGGTGGTTTGATCAAACCTTCTTCAATTGGAATCATTTAAATGGAACTTTTTAAGGCTTAAATCATTATATTTTCTAAAAATATGTGATTTCAACAAAAATCAAGATCTCTCATAAATTGTAAACCAATATTGTGGGATCACCCCTACCCGTAGCCAAGGTGAGCATGAGGAACATAATGAGCCAGATTGTAGGTCACTTGCAATTGAAGAAATTCCATCTTCGTCAAAATCACAAAGACCCAAGAGCAGGAGAGGTAGTACATCCACATCCTCCACACCTTCTAAAACAAAAAGAGAAGAATAAGGATGTTCAACATAAGAAGAAGGATACTCAAAAGAAGAAAGAGGATGTTCCAAAGAAGAAGGAGGGTGTTTAAAAGGAGAAGAAGAATCTTGAGAAGGAGACACCTACACCTAGACATTTAGGCAGATTAAGAGAAAGGTGTCATGGGGGGAAATATAGAGAAACCTAAAGAAGAGGAAAGGAGCAAAGAATAGCAAGAGGAAGATGTCACATTAGTAGAGACAAACTTTGAAGGAAAGGGAGATATTCTTGGTAATGTAAATATATCAGTGAAAAGGAAGAGATATGTGTTAACAACTTCTGATTCATAATTAGAAGATGTGTTTACTGCTAATAAAACACAAAAGTAAACCCTGGACAATTTTACCTGTGAGGACTATGAAGGGGGAGGTAATGAGTAGTTTGTGGATAGAGAGGAGATGTATATAGAGGAAAGATATGTTAGGAAGGAGCTCCAAGAAGCATTGGAAAAAATTAAACATTTGGAAGAGTTAGTACAAAGCTATGAATAAAAGGACAAGGAGAGGGAAACAAAAATACAATAAATGGAGGAGAATTTGTAAACGTATGGTCATAGTACTAAGCTTGATTTATTGGCATAGTTGGCCATAACTAAGACTGGGGATGGAGAATTGGTTGTACCATATTAGAAACCTCCTTCCATTAGAACTCCAACTCACCATACCACCTTGTCACTTGGTCATCAGCTATGGAGAGTGATTGATGAGTTTTCATAGGAAAAGGAAAAATGGAAGAAGGAAAAAGAAATTTTGATTGAAGAGCATGCAAAGGAAGTGGAAAAGAAAGACATGGAGTTAAGCAGATCAACAAATAAGTTGAAGTGTAGCCCCGAATCGATCTTCTGGACTTTTGTGTAAGTGTTTATTGGTGATTTCGTTGAATTATTGTGCCATTGGATTATTTGGTAATCTTAACATTTTAAGTGGCCATGTTCAATTAGCAAATTAAATTAAATTACTATGTCAAGAGTAAATGTTTTTTTTACTAAATAGATAGGTTATTGAATGAATGTCAAAGTGTTAAGAGAATTTTAGTAATTAATTATCAATTAATTTGAAGGGGGATAATGATTTAATAGCTTATATTATTTATTTATTAAAGACAAAAATGTAAATAAAAACATAAAATTACAATTTTAAATAATGATTATTTTAAATTTAATATAATGGATTAATGATCCACTAATTAATGAGGTTTAATTATAAATTTAAAATATTGGATAATGAAATATAAGTAAATATTATTTAAATATATATATATATATATATATATATATATATTTTAATATTAGTGCATGTTAATATGGTTATTTTATTTTAAGAGAGAAGAATATAGTTTGAAGAATAAGAACAGGATAAAGATAAATAAATAATTTGACAAGACAACATGTTATTTCTCCTTTAAACTTATAAATAAAATAAAAATAAAAATTCAGAAATCTAATACAATTTGACACTTCCATACATAATTGATTGATTGATATATGATCTTTGAATTCATCTAATTGTTATTTATTCGATGCTATAAATTTGATTCCTCTATCTTTTTGTTTTTATAATTTATAAATTTTATATGAATTATGATTCGAGTTCAGTTTATTTTATTTAGATTGATAGTTTAAAATTTAGTTAATGAATTCGAAGTATTTGTAATATTAGTCTTTTGATCATGTATAAAAATCAGAATTCTACAATTAAAACAAAAATTTCAGGCTTTCCACGTGCCTTCTCCTTTGCTTCTAGAGTTACATGCAAGTATAGCGTGGAGACGGGAGAGGAAGCTCAATGGATTTTAGATTACACCTGGCAATTGCATTCGCAGAAAATTTTCTTAAGCTTTTTCATAAAATCGATTTGAGGGAAGGCCAAAAATAAAAAAAGAAAGGAGGAGGGGAATTTTTGGGGATACCAAGGGGAGGGAAATCACATTACAGGAGGCCACAAAATTTAGTTGGGGACGACATATTTTCCATAAGACTACATTTCTCTGAGTCACTCTGTAAAAAGAGCTCGCGTTCCTTGCCTACAATAGGCATTTTGCATACAGGGTTGCCAGGCACTTGCAATGACAACATCTCATGGCTTCTGAGGCATTTGCAACTACAAACTTTGATAGCGAAGTTTCCATTTTGGGGCAAGGGCAGAGGGGATGCGGGGAAAATTCTACTACGGTGTTCGCTCCTCCAAGCTCTAAGCTCTTCCTCTCTAGTATGATCTTTCGTTTCTCCAATTTGGTGAATCTGCAGCCTGAAAGTAAGGTTTTGACAGAGATTTTAGAGTATTTTTATTAAAATGAAAATTGTTGCCATGTTCCTAATAATGAGCACATTTAGGTTTTAATATTACGGCATCCCTCACCCTTGGTAGTTAAGTATATACCAACAAATTTAATATATAACATATATTTTATATGGTCATACTCTTTATAATCTGTCCAAGCTCTCATTTGGTATAAAACAAATTTTATGTGGCCTATGTAGCCGCATTTGTCATACTCCATCCAATATTTCATGTGCCTTGTCTTTGCTCCATAGTTTCCATACATTTCTACCACAGCTTTTTCAACTATAATTTCTGACAACAATCCCTCATCATTTATACTTCGATAGATGTACATACCCTGTTTCAAGCTTCTATTTTGGAACAAGTAGGCAGGGTACCAGTAAAGACTGTGGAAATTGGCATTACACCTACTGAATGCAATTGCTTGAAAGACCCTAAAGCCTTCTTCACAAATCCGTTATGTACATATCTTGCAACTTTTGCATTCCAAGAGATCGCATCTCTTGAGGCATTCTGTAAAATAGTTCACAGGACTTGTTCTGCTCCCTCCTTCTCTCTGCAGCTATTGTTTACCATGGCAGTTGCAAATTCAACATTTCACAGAATTCCTCTATCCTTTGTACATTTTTTGCAAACATCGCATTTCATTAATTGGAAACAAAACTATAAACTCAATGAATTTAGGGGTAAGAAAGGAAGTTATGACGTGTAGTTAGAGGGAAGTTTTAGATTCATTTGTGCCACGTATATTATAGGAAAAAGTTAAGGAAACAGTTGTTGAATGGTAAGTGAAATTATTACCTTAAAATTCCTCCCAGCTCATAGCATATAGATGAAATTCTTTTAGCAATCTAATGTGTTTAGTTAGGACTGCCTATGCCCATGGTTGTAGTGCAATGATTATTTTGTGTGCTTTATTTATTTTTATTTAATTGTATACTTGAGTTGTATAAAGATCAAACATCTAACAATCATTATTTCAGATTGAAGTGTCATTGACATTATCTAAGGTTGCAAGTTCCAATAACTACATGTATACAATCTTGAGATGAAAAATTTATCAAGTAAACAGTACATCAAATGATGTAATTGGTCTAAATCCCCATCTCCCCAGCTGCAGCAAAAATATAATATAATACATGCTGCACATATTAATTCGGCTATAGCAAAAATATAATATAATATATGCTCTACATATTAATTCAGCTGTAGTAAAATATAATATAATAAATGTTGTGCATGTTATTGAAGTAAACAAAAAGAAATTAAGAATGCAATAGAAATCATTTGCAGCATTAATAGATGATATATAGTTAGTTTCTTTCCCAACAACATATATTACTTAAAATAAAATAGAAAACTGTTTTCTACTTCCTTCTTTGAAATACGAGTCTAAAATACCTTTTATTACAAAAAGCTTAAGTTCAAGTGAGCCAGCTTTTTAAACGTTAGTTTAGTTGGCCAATAAACTATAAATCCAAGTGATTATAAACCTCCTTTTGAAACATAATCCTTTACCACTTAAATATTAAATATTAATAAGGTGAGTGTGGACTCAGTGATAAATTGAAGTCTACTAATTAAAACAAAAATAAAATCTTGGTACTTGGAATTAGCATGCCCCCTTACAAAGAAACTTTATAAGTTTTAAAGATAAAAAAAAAGAAAGTGGGAGATTCTTTTAAGTATGTTAAAATTTATGTTAAAGACAGATCATCAATTAAATAAATGAGGAATTAATTAAAAGAAAAAGAAAGGTAGGGATTATATATTTTATATTTAGTTTAATTTATATTTAAATTCATATTCATATCTAGATAACCATATATTTATTTTAGTATTATTAAGATTAAAGTTAATTAATAATAAAAAAATTATCATGTGTATTAATGAATAATATTTATACAATATTATTTATGGTAAACATAATATTCATGATAATATATATTTTTTGGTTACTTTAGTTTCCTTGGAGTAAAATAAAATATATAGAAAGTAATGTATATGAAGATGTACAGGTTGTATTAGGGTTCGAGAATTAAGAGAATATTTGTATGCTTGAAAATAGTCAATCTTATTAGATTAGATAATACATGTCAATTTGCATCATGAGTAATTGATTAACTTTCTAATTGAAAAGTGCAACGAATGTCTATAAAACTAAGTAATCTGTTGAACTGATATAATCAAACGGGTATCTTGGCTTGGCTTCTATAAAGTTCCTTTGTTTGGAATTAATATTGGTCTCAAGAGTTTGTTAAATTGTGTTAAGTGATGAAAATTAAGATAGATGTTTTAAATGATTCTTATAGTGGGGTACCAATAAGTGGTAGTGACTATCTTGAAGACTTTGTAAAGAATGTGTTATAGTTTAAGAAATGATATATATATATATATATATGTTATTAGAAGAATTCAAAAATTAGATTTAGGTTATCATTGGCATTAAGTATTATTATGTAAATGGTTTAGCACGAAAAGTTAGGGTTTATGTAATAAGTTTTAGGAAAGGGGCTTTAATGTTTGCCCATGAATGAATTTTGATTTGATTGTTGTTCAATGTGAAATGATTTCTATTCTACGGAGTGATCATGTTCGTGATGAAAGTTATTTAGTCATTTTGTGAGTACTCCTTTTGTGTTATTTCTGATTGAGGAGACTTTATGCATCTACTTTATTTTAGTCATATTTTGGATGAGTTGGGAACCCGTAAATGTTTAAGTCACTCTGTTTTGATAAGTATGGGTGTAGGTTGTTAGGCTTCTTGAGGCAATGGGAAACTTGTCATGTGTTGCATTTTTAGACCTTTGTGATCCATTGATCATATTGTTTTTCTTGAGCTCTTATGAGTGTTCCTTGTTCCATGATTTTCCTTGCCTTTGGTTATGACTATGAGCAAGATGGTTCATGCCTCGCACGTGTAATTCATTTTGTGATCTTCATGCTTGGTACGCCCTTTTTGTTGTGAGTCTTGTTTCAAAACTGTTTGGGAGAGTTTCCTAAACAAGCGAAGTTGTACTTGTTTGATGTTAGTGTTGAGTTAGCCTTGTCTACTTGACCTTGTTTGGATGTGGATCCTTTCTTGTCATCTCCTAGCACGGGGGGTGGACCTTTGGGTCCACGCGGTCGGGTGGAACGTGCTATGCACCCCATTGGGTTCCCAATTGGTGTTCGTGTTGTGAAAGCGGGCAAAGAGTTACCAGAGCTTCTCTTGGTTGAAGATTGATCTTTGCCCTATACCTTATTCTTCATTGGTGTAATTATTCTTGATCTTGATGTACTCTTCCCATTGTTATAAGGGAAGCAATATGTAATGTATTAATGTAATCATGATGTGTTGTATCTGTGGAAATGTGCTCCACAATTGTATATTGGATCTATGAATTGAATTGTAATAAAATGATGTATTGTTTTCCTCTCTTTTGATCATTAATAGTTGTATGTCATCATTGTGTAATCTTGGTTGTTAATTCACTTTCGTTTGATAAATTTTATGATTCGTAATGACTGTTTCATGTACCCTAGAGGACGTGAATGACTTTGTAATTGCATAATTGTTTTCATGTAATAAAATGATATTCATCAAGTAAATGTCGCTTTGAAAAAATAAAAATGCAAAGGTTTGTTGCCCTCAGTCTACATATGGGCGTTACAACATTGGTATCAGAGCATAGGTTCTAACACTGGGTACTATGGTTTCACATGAGCCCACTAGGCCGTCCTTGCTGTTTGTACTCTTATGTGTGTATTCCTTTCTTTATTTTTCCTTGACTATACTGAGTGGTTTGTGTTTAGGGAAAACTAGGTTGACCCTAGAGGTAGATAAGATATGTTCTTCTTCTCTCCTTCTATTCTTCCTATTATAGATGACTAAATAGTTGTTAATTATGTTAGGAATGAATATGGGATGCTCTATCTTAAGTATGTTAGTATGTATTTATGGCATGGAGTGGTGTGGAAGTTTAACCACTCTCTTGTATAAAAGATAAATACTTTTCTATTCTGAATTGTGAAATATGGATTTGTGTTGGGTGTATTGCAATTTTATTTAGTATGGATCAAGGTGTTCAGGATTTAAAAGCTTGTTGATGTGATCATTGAATTGGAATGGAAAATGTTTTTTTTTTCTTCTCTCTCTTCATTGTCATGAGATGAAGGTAATCTAGAAGATTCTTAGCAAGAGTAATTAGTTTTGATCATTAAGCATAAATTTCATAATTTTCCCTTGGTAAAAGGAATGTGAGTTAGAATAAGTCTTGGGTGAAAAGCTTCATTTGCATTATGTATAGATGCATAAGTAGACATTGTAAAATCATCTTAGAAATGTCATAGTAAGTAATCTTGAATGTCCTATTTAATGCAATGATAGTGATTTAATATATTTGATGCACGGAAGGCAATGATTTTGTATTAAGCTATCCTCTCATGATCTGGTGTAATTTCTATATTCCTAAATTCGTGGGAAAATTGATGAAATTATTAGGGTGGAATAGAGATGTTAGAATGGTTCAATCCAATATGGTTAATGATTTAATTCTTCCTTAATTAAAGTATGGAAGAGTAAATCCATTTGATGAATTAGTTATAACGTGGAAGTGGTACAGTTGTTGGGATAAGTTTCTATTATGTGCTACTCGTGATGAATAATTATGATTTTATATATGAAAGAAAATGAGTTTGATATGTTCGTCCTTAAGTATATGTAGTGGTAGCTAGTTTGTAATATTGAGGAAGTGAATGTGAACTTGTTAAGTGGATTTGTTAAGTGATCACGAAGATCTTGAAATTTACATTTAGCATCTTGTGATATATGGAAAAGAGGGACATGAAAGAAAAGCTAATGATGGGTTATGGATACATGTGATGATATGAATCACATGGATTATGGAAGTAAATGTACTTATGGAATTGTGTATATAGTTGAACCCCCTATAAATGTGAGAAACCAATAACTGTGCATTGGTTGAGTGTTGTGATTACCTCGTACTTGCTTTGTGGGCCCATAACCCACAGGTCAAAGGATGGTGATACAGTGTATCCATCCATTCGGAATATGTTGTATTTGGTGTGGGATTAACCATACCATTATGTGTGTATGTTTGTTACCTGATTGAGGGCCAACCCACGTGTGGTTGAAAATCTATATAAGAGTAGCCAAAAGGTAGTTTCTTAGATTCTTTTCTTTTGGTTCTCTAGCCCCTCAATCCGTAAAGGGGTAGTAGCTGCCACAAGTTACTTGGGCAGAGTGCGCAGCGTACGCACATTGCGACGCAGAGCGGTCTTAGCTCAACCGATCCCAAGGAAACCTACTCACTACTTCCCCTTACAATGGATCACGGTACTTGATCCATATGTGCTAGCCTAAACCCCATAGTTTTGAGTACAACAACATTGGATTGTAGTTTATGCCTAGCCGTCCATAGGGACGTTGAGCTAGCATTAGCAAGTCAACCTCGTCTATATGAGAGGTGAAGCCTCGAGTAGCCCCATATTGATATACTCATATATGTATTGTGCATACACCATATCCGCGATAAAACTCTACATGATGCAATGGATATGATGCCACACCCCAAT